>OMNZ01052278.1:25682-79128 GCA_900303255.1 Lesueurigobius sanzi
GCATGGAAAGTCATTCAATGAATTGTGTCAAAAATAAGGCCTTAAATGTCATTAAAAAGCATTAAATAGAAGTTTTACTGCAACTAGTTTTACTGCAGAAGTTTGGCAAAAAAACAAAAATTAGTGTCTATACTGCTGTTTGGAAAAGAAATTATACACTATTTCTGTTCAAAAGTTGTCAGTTGTGTCATAATGTGTATTATATATGGAAATTTATATTAAATACGCACCGATTTGTGGCATTTCTGGCATTTTAAAATGTAGAATTTGGGCATTAATATGGCATTAAAAAGCATTAAATTAGATTTGCTGTTACCGGCATAAACCCTGTCTAAAGTGCTACCGAAAAACCAATCCATACAAAAGTGTTTCCAAACTTTTTTTTTGGTCCGAGCTCCATGCTTTAGCTGCAAGATCCTACAGCTCAAACAGTAGACAATTTAGATATCTTTCTTCCTGCACTGCCCTTTTAAAACAACACTTAAAGTAGTAACTCATACACACAGTACGTATACAGTATATGTGTGTATATGATGTCACTTGCTATTGATCTAATAATCAGCCACAATTGACTGAGAACTGAGCTCATCAACTGGATCTCTGGGTGCTGCGCTTCAGTCGCCCAGTCTGCTTCTTTTTCAAAAGATGGATCAAATGCACAGGGCAAGTTTCCTGAAGGGGGGCGGTGAAGTGTTCCTCCTTCATCTTAACGCAAAAGGGCCACTAACAAACTCCATCACCCTTTATTAGAGCAGCTATATATAAGGGCAGTGGTCATAATGTTATGCCTGATATGGAAGACTGGAGAAACAGATGGGCAGTACATGGGCAGTAGAAATTTGGAAGAAATGGTCGAGCTCAGTTATTTTGTTTAGTTGTTTATAGGTTGTGTTCACGTTAGAGAATTCTATTTTGGTTGGAGCAGGTGCCAATACGACTGTATAGGAGAGAAAGAAAATGTCCATATAATGACCATATTGTCTCCACTTTTGGACGCCTTTATGAGAAAATAATTCAAACTTAGTTGATACAGTATGTGCTGACAGAGAACACCTAGAAGACATTTTCCTTTGTGACAGTTTTTGTTTCATATGGATTGGCCCATATAGAGAAATTAGCAATAAACTAAGACTAGAAATCTGCATTTTGACAGTTACCATAGTTACCAGCATAGAAATTCCAGCTGCCCTCCACCTCAATTGTAAACTTTAGGCTCTTTAGAAGGTTGTGATGCCGTGTGAACACAGCCTATTTGAGCAGTTGCAGCCCAACGCAAGAGTTTCTTTCATTATACTGTACAGGGAAATCCCAATTGGTTGGTCATGGCCTGTTGTCTCCACAGGTGGACTTTGATCAGTTGCAAGACAATCTGGCTCAGATGGAGCGACGCTGCAAAGCATCGTGGGATCATCTCAAGGTCATCGCAAAACACGAGATGAAAGCGGCGCTGAAACAAAAGATGTCAGACTTCTTAAAGGATTGTGCAGAGAGAATCATTATTCTGAAGATTGTACATAGAAGGATAATCAATAGGTATGATGACGGTAACAACTGTATGACTTAACAGGACCAGTATGTGCGGGTTTGATTACAGTGGGCTGGGTTTGGTTTTCCGCAGGTTCCACGCGTTCCTGCTCTTCTTGGGTCATCCCGTCTACGGCGTCCGTGAGGTCAGCATCCACCGCTTTAGTAAGATCCTCAGCGAATTTGCCCTGGAGTACCGCACCACCAGAGAGCGCGTCTTGCAGCAGAAACAGAAGAGGGCCAACCACAGAGAGAGGAACAAGACCAGGGGCAAAATGATCACAGATGTAAGTGCTTTGGGCCACGTGAACATCTCCCATCTCCTCATCCTCGGTCTTAGGTCGCTCTTTGCCTCCATTTAATAAGAGCACTCCCCAGGCACCGCTGATCCTGCTTAAAGCACCCATAGCCTTTGTTTGATGAAGATCCGACATACATTCCTAATGACATCAACTTGACTTCTTGGTATTCGCATGTATAGGTTACTGTAACAATAAACAGCCAGTTGTTTTCAGTGTATCCTATTCTGTAGCTGTGGCGGGCTCAGAAAGGCCAGAGAAAACACTTGGCTGCCTGATTAAAATCCTTTAAACCCAGAGGAGGCGGCTGCTCTACACCGGACTTCACAGCAAGCCTTGGCGGGGCCCCTTTCTCTTCAAAGGGACACTAATTCAATCACTGTGTGAAAATTCAAACCTCTGGACATTTATGAGGGAGTATAACAAGAACCACAGCTTAGCCTTTTAAACAAGACATTTGGTCGAACTTTTGTCTCACAGACTTCATATGTACACAAAAGAAATGTATGCCGTTCTATTACTGTACATTAACCACATTCAATGCTCAGTGACTGTACTGAAATTCTGTTCTGTCACCTATTGTAGAGTGAGGATGACGATGATAGCGAGGTATGATCTGCTTTGGAAACGCGTGAATGCCTATTGTTGCATCTAACTTAGCGTGCCGTGAAATGTCACTAACAATGGGGTATTGTTGTGCATATACTGACAGACCTGCGTGTGTAACATATTGTGAATGAGGAAGTTTTTAAAGTTTTTTTGTTATAATGGTGGCATGGAGAAAGGTGTCTGCCGTCTGCTCGAGTAAAGAGAGTTACTTCCAGCACCAGTTTTAAAGCTAAAGCAACTAATCCAGATGAACTTTTTTGATTGAAAACAGCTGTTGTGTGAACTACTATATAGAACTGAACGTAAAAACCCATTAAACAAACGTTTGTTTTGTGTCTGGCCATTGCAGAGTGGTAAATTTGGCAGTACCTCGTCAGAGCCCCAGGAGAGCCACCCTCAGGGCCTGGAGTTTGCAGAAAATGCAGCTGAACACGAGAACATGAAAGCCGTGTTGAGGAACGGTTTCACAGGAGGAGACAGCCCAACCAGCACACTGCCAGGCCTTCGCGCTCGCACCAGGGCCGCCAACAGCACCAGAGGTCAGCTTATACATTTATTTTCTTTAATAGAAGCCACCTCCTTTGGTTCATTTTGGTCCAATTCAATTCCATTTCCTCAAATTTCCTCCTGTTTTGTAGCCACTAAAGTGTAGCATCTTACATAGTGGTAATAGACTCAGTTCATCAGTCTATAAAGTATCTAAAAAAAACAATTTCTCAAGTAACATTACTACTTCTGAGGTGGAGGTTTGTAATAAGACATTTCATCACATCACTGTCCATCGCTTACTGTCTTTTTACACGTTACTTTGTATCAGGGCGTTTCCCCCCTTGGTGCACCACTAATGAAGACCCAGGGAAGTGCACGGACGACACAGCGGATGAGATCATGGAGAGAATAGTGAGGTCAGCCACACAGGCACCCAGCCCGAGGACTCTGCCCAGAGAGAGGAGGCGCTCGCGAGCTAATCGAAAGTCATGTGGGTCCTGACACAAGCTTTACATTGTGCATTTTAATACTCGCGCTTTTGTAATATGATGCAAACTAATGGTCCTTTCCCTGTAGTGAGGAGGACGTTGAGAGACGGTTTGACAACAGAAGAAGCCAATGCTCTGGGTTTGTCTACTTCAGAGCTGCAGGTGTGAGCTGGATCTCACTGTCCACTGATGGCTGCTGTTACCCACGCTCTCTGCAGTGGTTTGGCACAAGGCGGCTCCAGCTGTGAAGAGGTTGCCTCTCATATCTGCGTTTTGTTTACACATGAGAACTCTATGGACTAAGAGGATGCAACAGTTTTGACTTCTATGTGACGGGCACCAAAAACACAGCTGCCTTCAATAGCACCCAGCTTTGCTCGTGCTGGATCGTTCATTTTCACTCATGTAGCTATGTCACAATCATCTTGGAAAGTGAATTCAAGCTCTTGTGTAATTAGGAGGCCTGCTTGTGTTGTGTTGCTACTGCAGCTTAGCTTTAGTACAGAGTAAAGACCAAGTCGGTAGAGACTACAATATGGTACGTAATAGACAGACTTGCATATGAGCTTACTCTTCTTACTACTGCAGTAGTTTGTGTTTCATCGGAAGGTGCTGAGAAAATAAAATATGCACTGGATAACAGGATATAATATGCATATGTATTTAGGTACTGTCTTGTCATTTCACACAAGCAAATACAGTGCACATATTTAACGCATTGTTTAAGCAGGTCAGACATTTACAGATCTATTGTTAACCATCTGAACTGTGTTTTACTGTGCAATGGGCGGCACTTTTCAGAAAGCCTCTAAGAAGCAGTTATTTATTGTGTTTTCAGGGAGAATTGTTCTTCGAGGGCTTAGTTTGTCGCTGAGCTATAATACATTTGCATGTTTTTAATACTGTCCTTTTATTGGTTCACTACAATAGCTTTATTAATGACAATGTTCATGAAGCTTTTGCCTTACTGTAAAATACTTAGAAAATTATCACATTTCTCAAAACTGATGACGTGCCATTTTAAAGGCGCTATTGTACGTAGTAAAATTTAAAAATACTTTTTCTCTTTTATCAGTGTAAACATCAAGAGGCATACAGATGTAAGCGTTTCACTGGGACAGTAGCTGAATGCAAAGATGACAAGGTCACAACTGTTTGACACCCATTGCTTGGTATTTTGTCTGAAATGGTCTGGTTATTTCAAAATAATGGAATCAATTAATTTTTTAAACCAAATGAACAATTACGTGTATTCAGCACCTTAATGTTAATGTGTAGCATGTCACAAGTAGAACCCAAACGGACTGAAATGACTGGTGTTTTACATGGAACTTTGTCAGACTATGTAAAGAGTTGTAAAATTGATGTAGTAGTAACAATATTTTGTAATTTTTCTGTTCGGTCCACATGTAGAATAGTGTACATTACTAAAAACTGTATTTTAAAATCTAATTTATGCAAACCAAGCCATGCAAGGTTTAAAATGTGTTAATAAAAGCAAAGCCACTTTGACTTTTGAGGTTCATGAACACTTGCATTTAAGTTTAGTTTGTATCCTGATGCTGGCGCCATCACAATCTTTTTAGTCATTTAACATTGAAAGTAAGTCATCTAAAATGCAATCTAAAGTTTTCAGATATATTTAACACAAAGGAAATGCAACACAGTAGAAGTTAAGCCTCTTTATTTTTAGTCCATACAACCCATGCTTCAAGTCACTTGAGCAAACAGAGGTCGATAACAGGTTTATCATTACAGCTCATGTTGACAAGTGGCTGTCACACAGACCTCTTGCTGTTTTGTTGAAATTCCTATTTGTCCACAGGCATTATGGATCTTATGGTGATTATGATTTGCATCAATAAATTGCAGAGACATAATGATGAACAAGACAGCTACCTATAAAACGGGCCAAAAGTAGGAAACACAATTGAGCATTAAAAAAAAAAAGCACACAAGAAAATCAGCTGAAACTGTCTCAGCAAATCCAGTGCAATCCAAGACATGTTCTGCTTTAAACTAGCTAAAACCAAGGGCAAGACTTTAAAATATATTTTATCTCCTAATCATTTTCATCAGGTTCCCATTTACAATGTCCCTGAACAATTACGTTTGCACAGTACCTTAGAAGTGTATAGATAAGATAATTATAAAATTGAATAATTCCCTTTCCACCAAACATTTGATTTGATTTGGAAAACACCTGAAAGACTAACAGGCAGAAAGCTTTTTACATTTAATATTGCTACATTTAAACACAGATTAACAAAGGGATTCTTATTTTTGCATATTTTCAAAGTTTTGGTTTATAGTGCATTTGCACTATGTATCTGGATGTCAAATTATATCCTGAAATAGCACCAAAAGGAAAACACCATCACATCATTAAGTGACCAAGTGTTTAAAGTTTTAGAAAAGTAGCAAGTGTGCAGTGCAGTCTAATTAGCCATCAAGTGATTAGATTGAAAACAGCAAAGTAAACATCTAACTGTATAGTGTTACCAGACGTATAAAGCTGATGATCCAAGATCAAGACAAGCTGCATTTGACAAAATGAGTGATTGACTTGTCACTGTTAGCATGGTTCTTTCATCCACTGTAAATGGAGCTGCACAGTCCCACAGATCACAGCTTATGTTTGGTTAAAATCTAGTCCTAAATTACAAAGTAGAGACTGCTTTTTCATGCATATTTACTCAGGTTACTTTCAGTTTTAAAAATAGGTTTTGTAGTTCAGTCTCAATAACTGAAGCTCCATTTTTGATGCATCTAAAAATGTTTATAAAAAGTAATTCAAATTTTCTGCTCATTTGAAGGAAATTTGTAACGATGTTTTTAAAAATACGTTTGCAAGCATAGTTGCGCATAAGGTTATAGCACCAGATTGTAGATTCTGCCAAGCCTTGGGTTTGATCTGAAGAGCAAATCTGTGATGCACTAAAGTGTCACCCAGACAGCAGTGAGACACACTGACAAATCTTCAAAGAACTTAAAGTGCCACTCCAGTCCCACTCCAGCTTCCCAGACTTCAGCCATCTAAGCCTAACCACAGTAAGCATTTTTCAATCTAAGACAACTGATGGGGAGCTTCAAGCATTTCCATTAGGAAAGTATCGATAGGTGTGTCACCAATCAGCTTGAAGAAGAAAAGATGCTCCAAGCACTTCAAGCCAATGGATCGCAATGCAGGCAGTCGAAGAAGTAGCTTAGCAAACCTGAAGAAATAAATAAATAGATCAAACATTGGACAGGGTTCTCCAAGTTTTCCAGGACTGTACGAGCTCTGATCGGACATAACTATATTTGGGATATTCACCTTCCCTGCTGCTCTGGATACTTCTGTTTGCAATAGGACTCCAACGATGCATACACCTTTTCTCTAAGGAGCTCCACCTCACTGGTGTTTGTAAGTCCTTTAGCATCTGTACAAATGGGCAAAATAAGGTTGATAAACTTGTATAGCACAATGTATTTAATATTTTGATGAATCTCACCTGGGTTGAAGAGGACAATTGCTCGGAGGCAGCCAAGCTCCGTCTTGTCCATTTGCATATCTCTCATTTTATTGACAAGCTCAGTAAGAACCCTGGTTTGGAACAAATACAGTATCAGTGCTATGTTCATTAAAGACGGTAACCATTTGATAGGAGGAAAATACCTGTCAAATATGGCACCAACTTCTGCACTCTGTACGCTCTCCCTGTGGTACAGAAAGGTCATTTGCAATAGAACTTACATCTCAATCACAACTGGAATAATGTGTGTAAAAACATACCTGTCAAAAATAGCTCCAACTCCTCCACTGTGTGCACTGTCACGCTGCAGCTCTGAGGTCAGAAGAACTCCCTCCTTAAGACCAATCGATCGGTGGGAAAACGAGGCAATCAGGAGCTCATTCCACCCTGAAATTACAATGAAACATAGGTAAGATGTGGCTTTTATGTCATTTAGCCATCATTTATTTTTTTATTTATTTGACCTTTATTTAACCAGTAAAGTCAAACTGAGATTAAGAATCTCTTTAGCAGGGGAGTATTAGCCCCCGAGGGCACCCTATTGTAGGCAGAGACCAAACCAACAAGTGTGTATGTATATACAGACCTATTACAACCTTGTAACCTACCACCCTGAGTACCACCCTGAGTACCACCCTGAGTACCACCCTGAGTACCACCCTGAGTATCACCCTGAGTATCACCCTGAGTACCACCCTGAGTACCACCCTGAGTACCACCCTGAGTACCACCCTGAGTATCACCCTGAGTATCACCCTGAGTACCACCCTGAGCATCACCCTGAGCACCACCCTGAGCACCACCCTGAGTACCACCCTGAGTACCACCCTGAGTACCACCCTGAGTACCACCCTGAGTACCACCCTGAGTACCACCCTGAGTACCACCCTGAGTACCACCCTGAGTACCACCCTGCGGCACATCTGTCCATATCACGTTCTTTTTATTGTCATTGCCAGTTGTTAGCCTTAATTTAAATGTGTCACCCGTCTAACCCTGCATTAGTTCAAAGTGAAAGTCAGGTTCAACTAAAGGGAGACATACCATAAGTGGAGTGTGTCATGTGCATGTCTCTGCACCGTGCTGTGGTGTATCTCTCGCCCAGAGAGGGGAGGAGAGAGAGTCAGAGACTCGCAATCAGACAACTTTATTACTTTAAACACGGACATCTGATTGGCTAATAACGCAGCTCTGGCAGCTTCAGTGGAGCAGCATGGGATGAATACGCACTTTTAAAAAACATTTTGTTGTATGGCAGCAAATTTTTGTGCACTTTTTAAAACAACACATCGCACCACCTTGAGTGTCAAAATGCTCCGCAATATGCATACAGGTTGGCAGGTCTGGTATACAGTATGTGTTGTATGTATGTCACACTATGGTTTGTTTGACAGGGACATGTTTAAAAAGGACCATTCTTATTAGTTTACCAGGTCTGGTTGGAACGGTTGCTGTACCTGCACGAAGAAGAATAACCTGGTCATCAAGGGGCAGTTCACAGAAATGGGGGATTCTTTTTGCCCACTCAACCAAGGCATAAAGTTGTTTGTCTGCTGTCTGGCAAATGTTGGTCACAGCATCATGGGGCTACAAATAAATAAGAAGCATTTAATATCATCAAAGTCAAATATAGTGGCTAGAATTCACAGCTTTATAGTCACCAAAACTTACAGAGGAACCTGAGTCAGAGTGAAGCTCTGTTTTCTGCTCCACCGCAGTCTCTGCCTCCAGGATTTTCTCCACTGGCATCTCCTCATTTACAGACATACCAAACTCCCCAAAGTCCCCTTCACGCTCACGGTTCCTCTGGCGCTCCTCCTGGACAGCTGTAATTACAAAGTTTCAAAACAAAAACAGCCAACTTTATGGACATAGCTGGACAACGTAATTGTAACAGTACAGGTTATGACACAAGAAGACATAAGATGGAAGAATAAAGGAAGAGGTCCAATACCTTCCCTCTTCATGCCCATGGCAAGGCACTTCTGGTAGCGGCAGTACTGGCATCGGTTCCGCTGGCGTTTATCTACCAGGCACTCTTTGTTGTCCCTGCAAGTATAACTCAGATCTTTGCGCACAGTTCGCTTAAAGAATCCTTTACATCCTTCACAGCTATACACTCCATAGTGCTTGCCTGAAGATACACAAAGATAAAAATATTAACATATGAATGTTCTCAGTTATATTGGAAGAATGTGTTTTATTTTTACCAGAGGAGCGGTCCCCACAGATGACACAAAGGCGTTTCTGGGACATCATTATCCCAGGACTATGAGGTGGCATAGGACGCAGGCCAAAGGGTGGCTTTACGTCTTCTGAGCTGCTGATGGAGTGCATCCCTGATGCAGAAGCTGAAGAACCAAGCTGGAAAACACAAGTTTAATTTAAGAGATCAGTCAGTCATTAAAATAAAGGGTGTAATAAAGTGGTTTACCTGAATGTTACTGACAGGTCCAAATCCTAAAGATGGTGAAACCAGAGGTGAATTCAGAGTGGGACTTATGACTGAGAAAGGAGAACCCAAGAAGTTGGTGGGGCTGTTGGACCCTGAGCTGTTCTGCTGTGAGGACATGGCTACGACACTACCCAGAGGAAAGCTAGGGCTTGTCTGAAGGTCTTCAACTGCAAAGCAACATAGCGAATTGGTCAATTTAGTGCATTTTGTTTTACGAGGAAAAATAAACCATGTGATAAAGACATGTTCCAATGAATGTACCAAGTTAAGACTACGTAAGGGTTAACTGCAGCTACAAACCTAATCCAATTAGTGTTAATGTATTCTTCCGACACATTCACAACAGCAAAAGAACAAGGTCTAGTGATCACACATTTCAACCATGAAAATGAAAAATTGTAAACGTACAATAGACAAGATGCTTGAACCAAATAAAATCACATAGAATTTAGTAAAGCATCGGCCGCGACACCGTAATGGTACAATGTCTTTTATAAACCCGTATTTCCAATAGCAGACGCTATAAAAACAACAACAATCTTCATTAAAACCAAACACATAATAGTAATCTATACACAGAACAAGGCAAAGGTAGGGTTAAATGTGCCAAATGCTACCAATACTGTACATTTGAAGAAAAAAAAAATGTTCAGAACAAACAAGACTCGCGTTTACTGTAGCTGCAAATGTTAGCTCGGTCCCCAGCCATTTGGCTTTGATGTTTAGATATTAGAAAGCAATTTGTAAAACAGCCCAATTTGAAAGGGAAAAAAAATCACAAGTCAATAATGTAGTACCTCCAATAATGTAAAGGTATGCAATAACTACTAGTACATTTAGGTACAAATCGCCTGTTAGCAGCATTTGCTCGCGGTGCTAATTCGGCTAACATGAGCTAACAAGGTCGATCTTCTAAAGGTCGATCGTTTGGCTAGGTTTTTGAGAACTAAATATGTAATAATTCATAAAACGGTGCAGCAGCTTACCAGACAAACCTTCGACGCATTTTTAACTCGGTTATTTCCGTTTTGACCGAGCCTCAGACGGCTAACACTCACAGCCACTTCGCTTCCACAGAGGGCTGTTGTTGTTTACAGGCCATGATGGCTCTGTGCCAGTGCCTGAGCCAAAATGTCTATGGGACCACCCCATTACAGCGCCAAATCACATGACACAATCAAAATCATACAGTCATCATCAGTTGTGATTCATACAGTTTCAGAGCCGGAGCAGCTATTAAAAAAAAATAGTGCTACCTAATAAAATATAAAGATAATAGACACATTTTAATTGTTCCACTATGAATGTGCCAATATGTTAGCAATATGTTTCAACCCATCTATTTTCATTGAGTTGGGTTACTGTATATATGCTACAACCAAAGACTACAACAGAGACAATAACATTATCAGCTAATAAAGGCCAAGTCTCCCATGGTGCTCATTCCACCAACACATTGTATATGTATTAGGCTAAATTATACCAATTGCCAAAAATGTAGTGAAAGATTCATAGATTAAAAAAAAAAAAATCTCCCAATAATCTGTTGATAAAAGGATTTGTAGGACAAATCGAACAGGATCGGTCTTATTACTGCTGTTATGCTGGATAACTACACCTAGGCTAAATCTAAGTCTATTTTACAGCCTAAAAACTGTATATTAGTATAATATTTTTAAATGTGAATGTTTTGTGTGTTTTGTCTCAGGTCGATGTAGGCTTGAAAGGGGGACGGACCAACTGATTTGCCTTTGCTGATATGTAGATAACCAGCTGAGTAGCATTCTTACCTCTTATACCTTCTGCCAGACTTCGCATGGGAACTAGTGTTCACTGAGCAGTTGGTACAATATGTTGTTAAATAGGCAGTTACTTTATTTTCTGTTCATCTCAGGTAGGGTATAACAATTATTTTATATATAGTTTATATGTTGCTATTGTATTGGTTATTGTTAATATTTACTCTTTTTTTTATATAGGATTTAGCCTCTTTTCACTTGGATCTTCAGAATTTCATCTTATTAATATGACTAAGAGCTATGGCGATGCCAAGAGTTACTGCAGAGAAATGTACAGTGATTTGGCTACAATCCACAGCTTTACAGAAAATAATAATTTGATGTCAGATATGGCCAATAAAGCCTGGATAGGGCTCGAAATTGCGAACAAACGAATGTGGCATTGGTCTCTGTCTGGTCATATTGTGGATTACACAAACTGGAGCGAAGGAAATCCTCAAGAAAACGATCAGGATGCATGTGGGGCTATGGATGAAAGCGGCAAGTGGTTTGAGAGTGACTGCCAAACCAAACGGAGCTTTGTGTGTCACAGTAAGTCAAATACAGTGGGTTCAGAATGTATTCAAAGCCCTCTTTATTCCTATGTTATGACACTAAATTATGGTACTAAAAATATTTGTTTCAAGATTTAGAAGAATGGTTCTGCAGTTTCTGACTAATACCTATGTCACTATGGAATAAAAATAGTATATACAGTAGTTTTAATGTATTATTGTATGGGGCAAGAGTTGATTGTTATCGAAAATAGAAAATTTAAATGTGTAAAGAGGTAAAAAGTGAACTGTGAATGTTTAAACTGAACTAAAAAACAGAAGTAAATGAGGGCTGACTTCATGGACCAGGACTTAACTATGCCCATATCAGGACAACAGGACTTTATAGCCTGTGCAAAGCAGCTTTTACAAATTTATCTTTTTGACAGGTGATATTGGCAGCCACATTGTTGTTGCTGAAGCTAAAACATGGCGGAATGCACAGAACCACTGCAGGGGCCTGTCTACTGATCTGGTTTGCATACTGTCTGCTGAGGAGAATGAAGCAGTGAGGAATATATCTCAGAATTCATGGATTGGCCTTTTCAAAGATCCCTGGAAGTGGTCAGATGGAAGCAACTCCTCTTTCCGATACTGGTCCAATAGTCAGCCCAACTACTTGGAGGGTCAGGATTGCACTGTCATCGTTTTTAAGAACTCTGGGAAATGGAATGACCTGAAATGTGCCGGAAAACGAAAATTTATTTGTCAAGGAGGTAAGATAATTGCTCTGCCACATAAGTTGGAGTTGGTTATTGTATTATTTTCATGTTTTGCTCTTTTTCTCCTCCCAGCTTTTAAAATACCTACAACAACCATTCAAACAAGTACACCCGGTGCAACGAAAGTGACAAATCTGAGCACAGTTTCTAACATAACGTCTGAAAGCATCACAGTGACTTTTCATTTTACTGTTGATACAAATGGAACAAACGCAACAACAACTCCAAGCACCACGGCCAGCACTGCCTCTGCTCTGACTACAGTTCCAGTCACGACAAAGAGTACTTCTGCATTACCAAACACAACTCCGTTTGTAACAATGGCACCTAGTAACACCCCAGGTAAGTTCAATTTTCTTCTAATACACCATAGAGTCAATTAGACATAAATGTATGGCTAGCGATATGAAGAACCACAAACCATAAACTGATGTCATGTATAATCTACCCTCTTCTATGAAAATCCTTATACACTCTTACTCATTACATCCTCCTTTCCCTCCTGATCAGAGTCACTGTACAAAAGCTGCTAGCCATCAACATGGCAATAGATCACTTACTGGCTAATATATGTAGCTAAAATGTTTCTTAATACTTTATTGTGTATATTTTGTTCAATTGCATTCTTACAATCACACTTACAACTTCTCAGAAAAAAGACACTTTTTTTAAACACCCAGTGTGCAATAATCATAATAATGAAAAAAACAGATGAGTGCCATTGACAAAAATAAACATAAACTTGTACTTTTCTCTTTGTGTTGCAGTGATGTTAATGACCACATGAATTTGAGTGAATCAGAAACATCACTTGTTGCTATTGATGAAATTTATTCAACTGTACTTTTCCTGGAGTCCCTTTGAGAGCACAGTGATACAAATCTGAAACTATTTAGCAACAAATTCAAAACGGAGATATCTGTTTTTGCAAATGAAAAAAACCACAAGAATTGGTACTCATAATGAAAAATGAAAAATGATATACATTAACATACAGTGTTGGGGGAAACACTGAAAAGTATACCAAGTTAGAGAAAAAGGAGGGAGAAGCGCTGCGTGGGTCCGTGCGTAAAAAGGTATGAAGAGTGAATCAGGTGCTCAATTGGAAAAAAAGGGGTGCTTCTTAATGCTGCAACAAAAAAGGCTGGTTCTTTGGGTAGAAAAATGTAAAACAGAAGAATGTGGCTGTTCCCAAAGAAAAATCCAAGGCACACTGATGTAGAAAAAGAATGAAAAAGCCTTTATTAGGACATGGCTAAAGCTTTAAAATACGCACCAACGCGTTTCAGCCTGACATGGCCTTCCTCAAGGTGCAAACAAGTTTAGTGGGAGCGGCACCTCCTTTTAAAGGGCAGCACCCCAATCCGTTCAATAAGTGCACAATCAGAAAATATTGCATATTTTACAATCCAACAAATTACATCCACAAATTTACAATACAAGCCATAAAAATGAACCATTAAAATATGAAGGCAAAGAGAAAAATATTATATGCACATTGCACAACACTTATCACCAAGTATACCACTTACAGTACAGCATACCAAAATACAGCAGTACACTCGTCCCCATGGTTCAAGCAACTCAAGCCACAGATGTGACTCCCCCAAACAAGATGCAGCTCCAAATCAAGTTGGGCACCAGTGAAGAAAGAGGCTCGTGCAGCCGACATCATCAAAACAAAACAAAACACAAATGAATGTGGACGTCTGAGATAAAGGAAATCTTTAACTCCACTGTGGCATTATTCTCACCATTTTCTGTTAATATTTTGCCAAGAGTAAAAGCTTAGTTTTTCCGTTCATCTTATGTGTTATTTTCTCATTTTGATACGCATGTTCAAACGATTCAAGCCATTTATGTAGTTTGGGTGGTTTCGTTTTTTGGTGTTATTTGTTTAATGGCTGTCATTCTCAACACCCAGAAAATACAATTCTTTTCTTTTTTTTTTTTAACATTTTGGTTGTGTTTGGTACACAACCAAAATGTTTAAAGAAGGTGGTGTTGTTCCAAATTGACGTCCCTATTGCAAATTTGCTTAATTAAGTTAAACACATAGGCCCAAAATGGTTAGATTGTCGAGCATGTACTGTATAAATGATATGGACCGAATCAACGTTCTTTTCTCCACACTCTCTCCAACTAAATTGTGTTTGGCCACTATATTTACAAATCATTAGGGATGTTCTAAAGAATCTAACTAGTAACTTTCATGCGTATTCCTGCCGACATGGAGACTTTATATAGTCAAATGTTTCAGTACTAACCAGACTGCCCAGCCAACTCCGATAGAAGTTTAGGTCAGCCTAGAAGCATTTTACTGAGATAGGGAATGAATAGGGAAAGGAGTTTAATTGAGTGATATTAATTTGAAACTTTTACAGTTCATTACTGACAGAAACATGAGAAAAATGTATAGCAGGTTTTCTGTCATTTATATTTTATGAATAAAAATGGCCAACATTGTTGTTATTTTGGGCATTGAAATCTTAATTATAAATGTAGCTAGGTTTTAAATGCATGGATTTATTTTGTTGATATATTAAGTTGCAAAGGTTTGTTCAGAGGATTTTCAACATCTGAATCATCATTCGATTTTGAATAAATCTGTACAAAATCATTTTGATTTTTAGGATACAAAAAAACAATAATTCAGGCCAGGAATTAAATATTGAAAAATCCCTCTGAATTGAGTTTTGCCTGCAGTGTCCCCCCTTACGAGACACTGACGAGACACTTCCTTTGCGACAGTGGCGCAAGTAGTAGAGCGGGTCGTCTTGTAATCGGAGGGTTAGCGGTTCGATCCCCGCAGGTGCACACTGTCGTTGTGTCCTTGGGCAAGACACTTCACCCACCTTGCCTCCACTGTCTGCGTACACTGGTGTATGAATGAGAGTGAATGGGTGAGTGGTTCCTTGATGTAAAGCGATTTGAGTGCCTAAAGCAGGTAGAAAAGCGCTATATAAATGTGACCATTTACCGTTTAATATAAGTAAAGCTAACAGAGTAATTACATGATAAGTAATGCTATGCTAACACTATATACTATGTTATTATGTCTTCATACAGGAAACCTGGTTTTGATTCAACAAAACTTAACATGGATTGAAGCTATCGTCTACTGCAGAAGCCACTATATTGATCTGGTCCACATTTCCACTGCGGATGTCCAAATGAAGGTTGCAGAAAAGGTGAAAAATGCCACAACACCTCATGTGTGGATTGGCCTCAAATACACCTGCAGCTCAAAAATCTGGTTCTGGACCAAGTCCACCAGTGGATGCTTCCAGAACTGGGCTCCTCAACAAGGCTCTGAGGGCAGTTACAGCTGTGGTGTGACAGGGGCTATTGAGGCCACTGGGAGGCAGCAGTGGGTCGGCCTGCCACAGACTGAAAAGCTAAATTTCATTTGCAGTGCATGCGCTGGCTAAAGGAAACAACTTGAGATATTGCCTGAACTATTTCAACATACTGTTAAAAATATTTTTTGTCACTTGAAAAAAGCACTTGTTATTTTTGACATAATATGAGTCACATCCTTCCCACGAATGAAGATGATGAGCATTGCTATAACACATCTGCTCGGCCCATTGTTATTGCTGTTTCAATGAATATGAAAGTGTCATGGGGTGTGTAGGCGTGCACATTCACAGTCACGGGCAGCAAGAGTGATGTGAGAACATTGATCCACTCTACGCCTTTCACTCAGGGTTAGTATTTACATGTTGACCCCCTCGGAGGCCCCCCGTGGTAACAGTCCTGGATTCTGACTGGCTGACCTGACCTTCACTAGGGCACCACATGGACCATAGGCCTAACAGATATCAGCCACTTGTAAAATTTACCCCTAAGCTTTTTGTGTATGTACAGGTAAATATAGAAGAGGATGCATGTGTTCTGTTGTAATATTCTAGATTAAGGCTTGTTGTAGGCCTTTTATTTTATTAATGTATTATTTCAAATGACATTTGTGGATTTTAGAAATAGTATTTAGCATAAAGGATCTCTGAAGTATCCCATGGATATTTTATATTTATATTTTATATTTGTAACAAGTTAATAATAGTTGTTGCACTTCATATATTAGAACATATTTTGTTAGCTTTAGTGGGACACAGCATTATACAAGTCAACAGGTATTGCTTCATATAGCCTCAAATAAATACATTGAGTTGTTTATTATTATCTTGAGTTGTTTATTATTATCTTGTTTATTATCTTAAAAGACCCACAACCATGTCAATTCTGCTCATTTGCTGACAAAGTTCTTTGGATAAAGAGTAAAACGTCCTACACTTCAACTACAGAGTACAGATGAAGAATGAAGAATCTTTTCCTACAATATTATTACTATTATTATTATGGATTATGGTGGAGGAATGTAGATGAAGAATTGCACTATTTACACATTTCATCTTGTGTTTTGAAACTGCGTTGGTCCCCAGTGATCATTATAGTAATTTGAGATCATCATAATGTGATGCATAAGTGAGTGAGTTACATTTTCTAACAATTTTGGACTAAAATCCGTGTAAAACCACTAAAATAGATGGTGAAGCTTGTAATCCGCAGCTGCATATTGATGGCCACTCCTGCCTTCACAAAGACGGCCTGTCACTTGTCAATTACCACGGACCATTACACATGAGAGTGTCATGGCGCTGCCGGTCCCTCATTGGTCAGCCAGCCTCGCATCAGTTCAATGTTAAAGTCCCATCGGGGTCCGGCCGGTGGCTCTCATGGCTCACCCCCGCACCCTCTTTCTCACCCTCGTCTCCTCCTGCGTCCTCTTGTGTGCTGTCCAGCTGCTTCTGACCTCTGACCCCTTCACCCTTACTCCTGACCTTTGGGGACATTCCCACGCCACACCCTTTTGTGTACATCTCTCCATGGAAACCTGCCGGTCACTCCCACTGCATTTTGAGTTGGTGGGTATAATTCACTTTGAGGGGGATCAGTGAGTCAGTGGTGTAATGCAATCTAATTTCTACCACAAGTTACCAGGACAAATATAGTTGTGATGCAGAGAGGGGCTGCATGAGAATTCAAACTATACACCAAACATTTACAAAGGCAGCTAGGAAAGTGTAAAAATGGACAACTTTGAAATAAAACCTACCTACGTTATTCCCAACATTGTCCTCCACTCTACAGCTGCTTTAGCAAATATTAGTTTTGAATTGGGGTGTCTGCGTACCTGCCATGCGCACTGCAGCCTTTCCCATGCTCCCCTTTTCTTCTCCGAGTGGACAGCCCCCCCCTCCCTTTTCCTTCTGTCACTTTCACAGTTAATTGTAGAAAAAGAGATTTTCTCCATTGAGGCCGGGTCGCTTAGGTAACCCCACTCCTGCATGAAATGAGATGGATCGAGGGTAGACACAGAGCAGAGCAAGTGGACAGGACAAACTGAGCTGAGCTGCGCTTGAGGACGGACGCACCAGCAGTGGACTAAACTTTTGTGCGAAGTTATTTGTTGCTAGATACAACTTTTCTACTTTTTTCTACTTTACACATTCTATATTATTTGAAGCCTTACTAAGTAAGTATTACAAATCATTTGTGGGACATTTACATTTTAAAAAGTGATTTGACATTCCTTTATTTGCTCTGTTTTAACAGGATTTTTCCCCACAACTGATCCGCTGGTTGATAGTGACTCAGGAGCTGATTGTCCAAACGCAATTCTTGTCTTTCTTCTCCTTCATCAGGAGTTGTGGATGGACATCAGGCCCCTGAGTCTCACTTGCCACTTTGGGAAAAGTTGACAAAAGATTGATTTGATGATGAACAATTTAAGTGTTATGGAAATAATAGTAAATAACCTAAAACACTTATTTTCTACTTTACTTTTCATAATTGTTACTGTTAGACACTTAGACGTCTTAGGAATTGACGTCTAACATTGAAATATGAAAGGGAATTGCTGCTAACCTCAATTCAATTGTGTGAGTTTTACTCAAGTTTTATGTAGTAGCCTTTTACTTTGACTATCTATTCATGTAGTAACTTAAATTAAAAACTGTCACAATGTACATATTTTTATTAGTATTGTTTTAAAATGTTTAACATTTAGCTTTTTTTTTTTTTAAATAACCGATGTCAATGACCATCATAATAAAGGTTTTAAAAGTCTTCTGCTGGACTGGGCTCTTAGAGCTGTGGAGGTTTGACTTCTCTCCTCAAAGAGAGGCCTCTTCTCGTCTCCTCACTTGACTCATGACCAAGAAGACGACGCTTCTGAGGACAAGAGTAACGTCCATAACTGTAACAAACCAGTCCGGCTGACAACTTTGAAATCCTTTACTACAATGGAAAACTCCTGGACAACTGAGAGTTTACACAATGTCAGTGACCTTCAGTGGCCAGAGTAAGGCGAAATGTAATGTCTGTGGTATTTTGGCTTATGTGGTTTTAGTGAACTGCTCTGTGCCTTTTAAATGCTCCTTGGGAACAAATAAAGTATCAATGGATTGAATCATATTGGCACATTTTACAGACATGTTCACTAATGAATACTGCTCTTGTTCTAATTATTTTTTAATGTCTTTTCTGTCACACATGAATAGGGATTTTTTCCTGATACTATACTTTAACTATACTTTTTTCGATACCTATACTAAATTATTTGTCATCTACACAAAAAAGTAAATACTTAGTTAAGTTTAAATTACCCAAACTCATTGTATTTATTTAAATTTGAGCTGTTTTGACGAGTTAAGTTTTAGTGGCTCATTTGACCTGATTCTAACCACTTCCATAGATTTCTACTTATTACCTTTTTTATTTAAATTTGGTCTTGTCCTTTTGGCAGTTTTATTTTCCTAATTCAAGTGAGATTACCTTAGAATCAGTAAAAATTGTCATGAAATAAGCCAAATAATGTAGATGACAGTAGTAAATATGTCTAATCTAGTCAAAACATGCTCTAAAGATTAATATTCTCAAATCAAGTCATTTATCCTAGTGCTAGATTTTTAGTTTTGTTGTAGAACCATAAAACAGAACAATAATGGCCATTATTCAATAAAACACTGTTTCTTTTAGTGTTTTTATCATTTATTTGAGTTGAAACAACTAAGTCACTTTCTTTAGACCGGTGGGGCCCAAATTCGGCCCTCCAAGGGGTTTCATTTGGCCCTCAAGAGGTGGTAAGGAGTCTCTACAGTGCAAAAACAAATCTAAAAATAAGTTCAATTTATACATTTTTTAAAAATGTGATCTTGATTTGAGCAGGTAAATACATTTATCTGTCAAAGGAATAAGTCTGTTTGCATTTAGAATAATAAAAAAAAACATCTTATTGCACCTAAATGAGTAAATGTTTATACACTTTTTGCAGTGTACTTTGATTTATTTGACTGAATATATTGTTACTAGTTACTAAGGACAATTATTAAAGGGTATTTAATCGTAGATCTGGTTGAATTTGGTCTTTCTCCATGTAAAAACAGTGTTGCGTTTGGCCCTTCGCTCGCTAACACTATTCCATTTTGGCCCTCCATGTAAAATACCCCTGCTTTAGACCCACCAGGCATCAAAATTTGCATTCTCAAGGAAAATATTTTTTCAGTACCGGTTTTCGGTACCAATTTATTGTTCGATACCGGTAGTACCTAAATTATGTTTTCGTTTAACGGTATCCGACCCTACACATGATAATATATAATTATCCTTCACATTATCTCAATCCTGCCAAAAAGTATAGTGTGTGTATTACCTGATCATCTGAAGCACGTCCTCCCCCCAAAAAAAGATTTATTTTGGTCCCAGAATGAAGCAGGGCCAAGCTGGAACAAAAGATTTGGGAACTTGTAATAGTTCACAGTGATAAACTATAATTAAAAATAGGAAAAACCTCTTGTTCTTATTTAAAGTAATATTCAGAGCAGTGGTTGTCAACTGGACAGAGACAATCACAAGACTTGGCCAGAAAACATTTTTCAGTATTTTGTCTATTGAAAAAGTAACAAAACACAACCTAAATCTGTTAAAATTGCGTTTTTGATTTTGATATAAATGGTAAAATGGTGAATGGTCACAGTTATATAGCACTTTTCTACCTGCTTTAGGCTCAAAGCGCTTCCCATCAACGGAACACTCACCCATTCACACTGTTATTCTTACACCATGATGAAGTGTCACAACTGATTTAAGCTTATCTGAGAGCTTGTTATATTTCTATTTGGGTTGTGGTCATAGGGTGATGATGGTGGGTCCCAACGCTGCCCCAGTTGAAAACCACTGATTAAGAGAATATGTGTGCCAAATTCACACCTGTAACACCAACAGTTTTCACAGAAAATTCTGTAAACACCAAAACAGTCAACACCAGAAAAGATTTAGGGATTGTTTCATATTGTTAGCATCTCTCTTCGGGCATGTTTTAAGGAGTAACGTAATGCCATGTCTCAAAGTCACGTTTCAGTCATACTGGTCTGGGAGCATGCATGGTACTGGTGAGTTTAAAATGATGAATGTCAGAGAGAGTCACTGGCTACTTGTCAGTGCAGGCTAGACTTGTGGAGAACTGTCCATGCTGCAACTCACAAGCTCATCCACAAAAAAACAAAAAAACAGATCAAGAAAGAATATTTTGTTTATAATATGATCTTTTATGAGTTTATCAGGCACACAGATAAGTAAAAATATGTTCAGATTCCTCATTTTAAGAGCAGTGCCCCCTATCCTCACTCCCTAGTCAAAACAGTGGACTTCTTGTAAGTCACATGATTTGGGGGAAAAGAAACTAATTTGCCAAAACTTCTTCTTATTGTGTAATCCAAGTGGTTTTATATTCCAGTACAACAAACTCACACTTTTTTTTTAAACCAATGAACATAACAAACACACGCTTTTGTACATTTTGTGCTCTGTGAATGTATTTTTGGTGAAACAGATCAGGGGGGGCTTTGGGGGAGCTTTGGTGGAGCTTGGGGGTATTGAGAAATAAAGGCTGGGCTGCATATGAAAGCCATGCAGCAGATCAGAAGACAGACTCTGTAGACAAAGACACAGGGCACAATGATGCTCCTGATCCTCTCTGCTCTGCTGCTGGCTGTGGACGCCTCACCTGACGACAGGTAGGACACACTCACACAGCACACTGTGCTTTGAGGAACATAACAAGTCCAAGTTTATATTTTTGTGCAGCTTCTTCATCTCTGCCCCAAACGTGTTCCACGAAGGAGTTAAGGAGAGAGTGTTTGTGCAGATGGGCAGAAATAATCTCAATAAAATTTATGAAATCTACTTGAAGGAAGAGATTTCCAACAGTCCTGTGTCAGAAAGAGTGCAAGTTGGGCAGCAGGGGAATGAGGTGCTACTGGAGCTGATGGTAAGGCACAGTACCAAATGTAACCGTTTAATGAATTACACATTTTAAATTGTATTTTTAAACAATATTAACAGATAAACCAGACTCTATTGTCAAACCTGTATAAACGACCGACTCATCTCCTGCTGGTGGCAGAGAACTCTCAACGTGTTAAACATATGACCAGGGTTCTGCTCTCACCACACAGAGGCTACATCTTTATCCAGACTAACCAGCCTGTGTACAAGCCCATGGACATGGGTAAACTTTCCTTTTTTACAATAGCAGTAAAATAACAATGGGCCAAGTTAATGTATGACATGTGTTTGACCCTGTAGTGAAATACAGAATATTCTCTCTTGATCACACATTCAGACCTTCGGCAGAGGTTTTCCACCTGTCAGTTTATGTAAGCATCATCAGTCAACCCCTTCTCTGTTTTTAACAACAGCTTCTTGGGGGAGTTATATTCAGTTCATCTTCTTTTTTTTTTCTTGCAGAATCCTGCAGGGCACAAAGTCAACATGAAAACAAAATACATTACTAAAGAAGGCCTGTTTGAAAAACATTTTGTCCTCCCAGATGTTGCTAAGTATGTGATAAAGTTACAAAGAGATTTCGTCATCAGTTAATGGTGTGTGTGTTTTAAAAGGACAGGCACATGGCGGATCACGGCACACTATGAAGGAGATGAAGCTAATGCTGTATCCAAGGAGTTTAAGGTTCAAAAGTTTGGTGAGCTCAAACCCTTTTCATTTTACAAACAAACATGAATACATATTTACAGCTAAATTTATTCTATTTTACAGTGATGCCAACCTTTGAAGTGAACATTCAAATGGAGCAGAAGTATGTTTTGGTCAAAGCTACAGAGATGACCTTCAGAATCTTAGCAAGGTAATTGGGTAATTGGTAATTGGGTTAGTTAGTGATTGATATCCTTTGCGTACAGTATAGTTTTAAAGTTTTAAAATACATATCAAGGCCAATCTCCATTTGTAAACTGACATCACCTCAGAAACAAACTCACATGGTCAAACAATGGTTGCGATTAAGTGTTTGTTTTTAGTGTATCTGTCTATGTTTAAAGGTATTCATATGCACACTCAGTGGACGGAGCCTACCATTGCCAATTCGGAGTGATTCAAAAAGAGTCCAAAGCAAAGCCAATCTTCATTAGAGGGATGGAGCAGGCTGGTTCTGTGAGGAATTACAGACACACAAATGTGACACAATTTTTGAAGTTTTCTAGCTTTTGTAAAAATAAGTAAAAATACTTTTGCACAGGTCAAGGATGGAATTGCATCACTTTCAGTGAATATCTCAAAATTAAATGAATATATTGAAAACCAGCTCCACCTGACCTTGTCTGATGTAGAGAAGCAGGGAGGACTGCTCTATGTGGGAGTATTTGTCACTGACATTCAAAGTACAGCTTTTTAAATAGAACGATAAATATATTCTTATCCGGTCAGATACACTTATTTATTTGTTTATTTGTGCAGATGGTGAAATACAAGAGCGACAGGTATCTATACCTGTAGTAACTTACAAATACAAAATAGATCTATCAAGAACTAGCTCTTACTTCATACCTGGATTTCCAATTAATGTGGCAGTAAGTGTAAACCATTACTTGTCATGCGTCATTCATAATTGTTCAGGTAAAGTGGGGGCTTGATCATTACGATTTTATTTTTATGTTTGTGTGTTAGGTGCTGGTTCGCTTGCCAGATGGCTCTCCTGCAGAAAAAATACCCGTTCATTTGACTTTACTGGAAGAAAGTAGGACAAGTGAAACTGACCAGCAGGGAGCAGTGTTTGGTGCATTTAATGCTCGGGTTGCCAGCACCGTGACTCTGACAGTGAGTAGACCTCAGACTCAAACTGGTAAACTGTTGCTTTCATTTGACCACATTACCTTCTCCAACAGGTGTCAGTGGATGACAGCAGTGAAACCAAAGTAATGAACGCCGCTGTATCTCCAACAGACAGCTATCTGTACCTGAGTGTAGACCATAAAGAGTATAGTGTGGGGGAGTCGCTGCGAGTGGGGTTCTCAACTAAAAACGCACCCAACACTGGAGTCATCCACTACCTGGTAGAATACTAGTCACACAACTGTCAGTCATCATGGTCCTCGATGTATTATGATGAGAGAGTAGACACCTTCTCTCTCGCTGTAGGTGCTGAGTCGGGGATCTATAATCCAGAAAGGTCATGTGGAGCTGAGGGCAGAAAGTGTACTGAACCTACACATATCAGACAACATGGTGCCGTCCTTCCGTCTGATTGGCTTCTTCTACACTCAAAACAACAACATCATCAGTGACTCTGTGTGGCTGACTGTCAAGGGCAATTGTGAGGAAAAGGTCACGGTAAGAGAACAGCAAACAAATGGACGATTAGGAGTGAACATGACTGATGTCTTTCTGTCACATCCTGTTTTAGGTTGAACTTAAAGGACCCTTCGAACCTCGAACTTTGTCCAAAGTAGATATTGATTTACATGGTCAAGAAGCCATGGTGGCTCTGCTGGCAGTGGATACGGCATTATTTAGTCTTAATACAGATAATAAAGTCACCTCAGAGCAGGTATAACTACATTTCACATAAGAACTAACTGTAGGTGAAGCAGATGACATTAAAGATTTTTATTCAACAGGTTTACTCCTCAATGGACGCCTATGACCTTGGCTGTTCATACGGTGGTGGGGCAGACCCTGTGTCCGTTATGGCAGATGCCGGGTTGGCATTTTTTACCAAGAATAATGCAGAATGGAGAAAAGGTATGATTAAGATTTACAGAAAATATACATACAGTAATTTAATTTAAAATCATACTGATTTCTGGCCATACTTGTAGATTTGAATTGTCATTCTACATCTCGACAAAAGCGCTCCATAAATCTTGAACAGGAGATGATGGCTTTAAGTATAAAGAATATTTGGATTCCTCCCAAAAAACAATGATCTGTATTTTTAAAAAGTGCTGTTTTTTGGTTTGTTTGAAGAATCCAAGTATGAAGGAGAGACATTGCAAAGCTGCTGTGCACGAGGCTTCCTTCGTATTCCCATGGAGCGCACATGTGAAGAAAGAGCTACGAGAGTCTCTGAGATGCAAAATAACCAGTCCTGCTATGAGGCCTTCCTATCCTGCTGCAAAGAGGGGCAGCGTCTGAGAGAGCAGAAGAGGGAGGCTAATAAAGGACTGGACAGAAGTGAGACCTCTGTCATGCTCTTTAAATCAAAATATATTCATTTTGTGAATCAGCAGTAACAGGAGCACTGTCCTTCAATTAAAGCTTCAAGTTTATTTGAGATTCAAGAGTACTTCCTGAACAATGACATCTCATACATCAGAAAATTGTTTTATTCTTCGATTGCTTTTACATCGTTTCCTGTGAAGGGAACAAAACGGTAAGACAGATCCTTCCTGTGATATACTGTGATGTTGTTTTTTGTATAGCCAAGAAATAATTCTTAAGTTATTACGATTTTTTTGTCTTTAACTTTTTTTTATAGCTATGACATAGCTTTGCCTGACTCTATCACCACATGGGAGATTCAAGTCATCACTTTGTCCAAGGCATCAGGTGCAGTAGCTCTCCAACTTTTAACATTGCCATGAGAGTGGGAGACATACCTCAGACTGCAGTGTCACCAACCTGTGAAATATCATGAGAAAATAATGACAACAATACAGCACTAAATCAGGACACAAGAGTGGATACAATTATCTGTTAACTCCACATTGTCTATCTCGGTTATAGGTTTGTGTGTCACAAAACCGTCTCTGCTGAGAGCGTTTAAACGAGCCTTCGTGTCTCTGAGATTTCCTTATTCGGTCAGGAAGTACGAGCAAATGCATATTTCACCTGTTATTTACAACTACGGTAATATGGACCTTCATGTAAGTGACACAAGAGGTCAATAGATGTTTTAGACGTGAACAGGTCGCAGTACATAAGTATTTACATGTATCTGTAATAACAGGTGGCAGTGCACATGGAGCAGAGTGAAGGCCTCTGTTCTCCAGGCTCAGCTACAGAAGCATCTTTTGTGAACATCACTGTGAGCCCAGAGTCTTCACAGGTGGTCACATTTACTGCTGTTCCAATGAAAAGTGGCTCTATACCAATAAGAATTCGCTTATATGACATCGATGCAGAGAATGAAATAGATGCCATCGAGAAGCCTTTGAATGTGTGGGTAAGTGACAAAATATCATTTCATCATCAAGGGAAACTCAAGCAAACTAATGCAGTATTTTTGCAGACCGAGGGAGTTGAAAAGACTGAGGAAGCCACCATAATAATAAATTTGAATGGTTTGTATAGTATTTCATAAATTAGTTACTTAATTGAATGTACATTTCTTCATATTTTGTTCTGAATTGTTAAAGAGACAACTGAAGTAAACCGTAAAATCATCAATGGAAAGTTACCAGATGACGCAGTTCCTGATTCAACATCCAATATTTTCGTTACACTGGAGGGTATGTGAACAATACAAAACAGAGGGGCGTGTGTGGGTCTCAACTTTGAATGTTTTTTTGACAGAAACTGGATTTGGCGGTTCACACGTCAAGAATCTTCTTACTGTGTCTGTTCTTGGTCCTGAACTTACTGTAATGCCCTATCACTGTTTGGAGCAGACCACAAGTAGACTGGTCCCGACAGCTTTAGCTATGCGTTACTTGGATTTAAGCAGCCAGTGGATCACCAGGCCTCCTGGAGCCCGAGATGAAGCACTTAATAATATTCAGAACGGTAATTGTATATAATGTACTTGGTTTATACACACAATGTGCTTGTTTTATTTTTACATTGTAGGTGTTGATAGAATTTTACAAATAATAAATACAAACAAGAGATCAAGTGGAGGTTATGGTTCATGGCCCTCAATGCAACCCAGCACCTGGTCCGTGTGTTTATTCTTTTGATGATTTTTCAGTAACATTTTTCAAAATGTAAAAACTCCTAACAATGTTTTACAGGTTAACCTCTCATGTGGTGAAAGTGCTGTCTATGCTGAGCCAACAGCAGCTGTTCACCTTCGGACGAGAGGGCAGAAAGGCTATAAACGTACCAGTTCTAGAAATCACCGAGGCCGTCAGATATCTGTCCTCTAAACAGAACGATGGTGATGGCTCATTTCGTGATGCAAATCCTGTTCTACATAGAAGCATCACGGTAAAGTGAAATTAACATTAGCATAAGTTCGCTCTGAAAATACTTTTTTTCATTTGATTTATCTCCTAAAAGGGTAAAAATAAAGATGCCTCCATGACAGCCTTTGTGACTCTAGCCCTGAGGCAGTCGCTTACGTTATTGGAGGATCAAGACAGAAGTCCTACGGTAGGATGTACCTTTATAACGTTACTAAAGTGACAACGAAAAGCACTAATGATGTGAAAATTTGATGTTAGGAAAATGTGATATCAAAAGCAACAAGTTATCTTCGGTCAAACTTCAACCAACTTGACCATCCATTAGCTGTGGCCATCACTGCCTACACTCTCTCAGTGCATGAGGATCATGCCCAGGAGGTCAGCAGCATGATTGACTGGGCAAAGTTTGAAGCTACAGACACTGGTATTATACAGCTTATAAACTATTACAATTACTGATGCAAAATCATTTAGAAATTGCCATATTGTCTTTTCATTTTTCTAGACAAAGGTGCGACAGCAGTGGAGACTTCAGCTTATGCATTGCTAACAGCAGTAGCTCTCAAAGAAAGACAACAGGCACATGCATTAGCACATTGGCTGACCACACAAGAAAATTCCTATGGTGGCTTCCGCTCGTCACAGGTGCAGCCAGGTTACAACTTATACTGTACACTTTTTACCACTTACTGATGCTCTGGGAGTGTTTTTTGCCTCCTTAGGATACATTAATAGCTTTGGAGGCTCTTGCTGAATATGAATTGATGGAACCGGTCAGATCTGAAGCAAACGTGCAAGCCTCGTTCACAGTTAAAGGGAGGAATCACGTTGAAAGGTTACAGCTGGAAAACAAAGTGAAGGTGGAAAGAGATCTGAAGGTATCATAGAATAAAAGAAAAGATAACATTATGTTTTGCGATATTAACTTCATTTATGTTCATGAATGAATGTTTGTCACAGCGCTTTGTTGGGAATGAAATAACAGCAGATTTCAAAGGACACGGGAAAGCAAAAGTTAAAGTGAGTTTCTTATAATATCTAAGAATGCCAGTAATAAAACATGCGGCTGAATATTGTTTTTGAAGGTGGTGAAAGTGTTCCACCTCATGGAACCCAAAGATATTTGTAACGAACTGTCTATTGAAGTGACAGTGAAGGGGAAAGTGAAATACACTGGTGAGTCACTTCAAACCATCAAAAACAAGAGCACCGACCAAAGCCTGCACTGATTCTCACTGCTGTCTGCAGCTGCAATCCAAGAGAACTATGACTACTACGAGGATGACGATGCAATGGGACAAAGTGATGAGCCCCGAGAGTCTCGTTCAGCCATCGAGTGGTTCGATATTCGCATGCGCAGACGAAGAGACATAAATGATGACCAAAATGCAGATCACTTGGTCACTTATGAAGTTTGTGTCAAGTAAGTATAACCTTTGTTGTATTGTGGGATATCTGTAACATAGAAATCCAAAATATCTGAAAATGAACTTACTTTGCAGACATAGCCCAAGCTATAATCTCACAGGAATGGCCATTGTTGACATTACGCTTCTGAGTGGATTTGTGGCTGAAGCTGAGGACCTGGAGGTTGTAAGTATCCCAACGCATCTCTATGACAAATGCCAAATTGAATCCACTTGTACATCAAATAATTGAAATAATGATGTCAATTAATTTATTAAAAATAAATTTGAAAGTATTATATAATTTAACTCTTCTTCTAAGCTTCAAGCTCCACCTGAACAGTACATCTCTCACTTTGAACTGTCTCAAGGAAAGGTTTTGATATACCTCAATAAGGTAAAGCTACAGCATGTTTACTAATGAACACATATTATATTGAACAACACTGACTCTTCTTCGTAGGTCGATGAACAAAAGCAGTGCTTTGACTTTGATGCTAAACAGTTGTACACAGTTGGCCTTCTACAACCTGCCCCAGCAGTCTTCTATGATTATTATGAGCCAAGTAAGTGCCTTGTCCATATGTAATCTCAAAAAATAAGGATCATATATATATACTGCTCTCTCTGCAGGTAAGAAGTGTACAGTGTTCTACTCGGCTCCAAAGAGGAGCAAGGTGATCTCCAAGCTGTGTTCCGACTCCGATGAAGTTTGCCAGTGTGCAGAAAGTCTGTTGTAATTTTAAATGCAATATTAATTATAATCAGTCAAGCTGTTTGTGATTAATGCTTATGTACAATGACTCATTGAAGGGCCTTGCCACAAACTGCAAAATACATTTGACGGTGTTGAAGAAGAAGGTCAAAAGATAAGTGACCGGCGCCAAAGTCACGCCTGCTTCTACCCTATTGTTGATTATGGTCAGCATGTTATCAATCAAACACGTTCTCAATGCACTGCAATGCTGTCATTATACTGACTTGTCTTTCCTCATTTTAGCATACATGGTAAAAGTCTTGGAAGTTTCTGAGAAAGCCAACTTTGAGCTATACAAGACCACTGTCATGGATGTGTTAAAATACAGTAAGTAAAATAGCTCAACAGAACTTCAATCGGTGATTCGTAGTATATTTAATGTAGGGCTGGGTGATATGGCCAAAAAATCTTATCACGATTTTCTTTAGTTTAAATCACGATTTCGATTTTATCACAATTCATGTGTATAATGTATGTTTGGCAACTAAGGCTATCTGCTTCTTCTTGGGGTTAGACCTGGTGTTCTAGTGGTTTAGTCTTGGTTAATACCTGTTTTAGTCCAGAGTTTTGACCTGCTTCCATCATGGTTTAGTCCTGATTTGATCCTGGTTCAGTCTGTGATATCATCTGATTTTAGTCCTGGTTTAGACCTAGTTTTCTCCTGGTTTGTTCTGGTTTAATCATACAAAAAACCACTGAATCACGATATGGCAATGTTCCCAAAAAAGCAGAGCATTATGGAGATCAGATCACGATTCGATTTTTATCATCATATCGCCCAGCCATAATTCAATGCTATATTTTTAGGAGGTGATCCTTTTGTGAAGATTGGCCTTCATCGAGTGTTTGCCAAGAGGCGGCAGTGCAAAAGCAAATTAGAAGTGGGAACTGAGTACCTCATCATGGGCAAAGATGGTTCAACAACAGACTCAGATGGCCAGTAAGTGAAGTCACGTTTAGGTCAAACTGTCTGACAATAAAGATCGTAATCTCCCATTTTCTCACATTGTAGGAAACAGTATCTCTTGGAAGTCAGCTCTTGGGTTGAGCCAAAACCAATGAACTGTGAAAAGACTACACGTGCAGACGTCTGCAATGATTTCAATATGTTTGTAGAGGACTTCAAGATTTCCTCATGCAGACAGTAAATCTTATATTCCATTATACTCATGGGGAATAAGAGTCTGGTGTTCACAATATACTGTACCTAGTTATAAAATTGTAAAATGGAACATCATCCATATTGCTTGTATTGTAAAATATGAGAAAAACCTGTCCGAATATTACAATAACATTGTGATATTTGACTAAACCACTTCAATACAGTATTAGATTAAAAAAGTAACTCATTCATTTTTTGTACAATACTGTATGTGTCACAGCAAGACAAAAACATGACCAAAACAAGGCTAAAATGGAAATGAGGATAATTGGGACTAAAACTGACCTTTTGATCTCGAGCAATTTAGTAAAATATTGTTGCTTCTTGTGGTATGGATGATGTTTCACCTAATATTGTGCAATATTATGCAGCCCTATTTACTTGTAACTATCACTACTTTGTTCTCTTATGAAACTATTAAAATGAAGTCTGACTTTAACTAACTTTAGTGGAGACAGTTCCTTAATGTGTCCAAGAAAATAGCACATTGGTAAACAGTCAGGCTTATCTAAATACTATGATTCGCTTTGGCGCGCTGCTTTGGTATTTCTGCTGAATTTAGTTTTTTTCAAAAAGGGACCTGAGAGGGTGCTCTGTACTCTGCACAGCCCCCCTCATGACAACCCCTCCTCTTTCAACATCTGCTAAGAAGAGAGGAAGTGCAGTCTGGGATCTGGAGTGGTCTAGCAGTGTGCACATAAAACTAATTAATGACAAGTAATTGCAGTGACTGAAGATGACGGAAAAATGCCTAATGTGCAATTATGAATACATGCATGAAGGTATGGCTCATTATGTAACATACGATGAGTTGTAGGTGAGGAAAGATGCAGCGGGGCAGTGGGAGGGTTAGGGACGAGAAGCGGGTGCCCAGGGGGAGGAGTGGAACAAGCGAGGGCTTATGCAGTTATATTATTCTAATCTCCGAGGCCTGCCCTAAAGTAAGCAACACGGGGAGTACTGACCGTCACTTCAATCACAACTGTATCAATGGATGCAGTGTCACGAGCTTTGCTATTAGACATTTCATTAAACATAAATCAATAAGAGCCAGATATACAGGCCTGACATGGGCTATGGACATAATCCCGGTACGTTGCCAACAGCAACATTGTGATTGAAAAAAGGATCTTATTTGTAACACAGCTGTATCCTTTCAGTCAAACGTGAAGACCAAATTTGTCACACAATTAGCGAGTAGTTAACGCCTATCCATGGCCATATGCACATCAGGAGCTCTGTCTGAGCGTGGTTAAGTTTCAATCAAAAGTGAAGCAAACCCATGACTAAAACGGGCTACATTTAATCGGCTGTTTGCCCAACATTTACATGCTTTACAGTTACGCTATTTTTTGTATGTGTGTATTTTAAGAATATTTTTAGACTTTATTGTTCTCAAAACCAAATTTGTACTCTGCAAATGAGCCATCCTTCAACCGGAACCTAATTGAAACCTGTCAGGAGCAGTTGGCGACCACAGAACAGCTCCCTGCGACCTACTGTATCTCCTGACCTTGAGCCAGGTTCAAGGTTGTGAGGGTTTAGCCTCCTGTGCTCCACACAAAAAGGACCCACACGGCACAGGAATCCATCCTGGGACCTTCTTGTGGTGATGCGAGAGCGCCAACACAACCATATCATTTCTTCCTTTATTTTCACATTTTACTAAATTAACATGTGACAGATGGAGAAGGTGACATCTTAAGGAGTAATTGGTAAAAGTTCAAATTCAAATTTTGTTTTTTCCCCAGGGGAATCAAGACCAATGAATGATCTTGTAGCAAAAACCGATAAGAAAACCTAGAATGTCGAAATAGAGTACCTTTACAGTCTAGTGTAGAAAAGAAGCAAACTAACAATTTGAAGATCAGCATGTCATGCTGTTGGCTCAACCCCAGCGTAAAGCTAAAATGAGCATCTTGCTATATATTGCAGAGAAGAATGTCCTGCTGCAGAAGTCTGAAAACTCCTTACCACACTTAATCTGATATAACCTCTGCTTATTCTTTCTGTTTACTGTCTGCCTCTTTTTTGGGTGCACTGTAGGTATATTATGTGAGAATGTGGCATTGGTGCCAAAGGAAACATGTTAATTTAGACATGATGCAACAAATATATCTACATGCAAACATACCTTAAACCATGTGGTACTGGGTACATATGCATGTACTGTACAGTACAACCACACTGCCATTACGCACATCACGCCTATCGTCTGCAACTATGAATGCAACATGCTCATCTTTCACAAGGTTAGGTGATACATTGACCCCACTCCACACATACAATTGTGGTGATCTACATCTGTGGCGAACAGCTGGCCTAGGACTGTATGACAGACATGTGGATGCCAATCTGGGCCATCACCCTTGAACACCTCTGACATTCACACAGAAGTGTCAGAATCAAACATAAAGCAAGGTTATGAATTGGCAAGAGCTGGGTTCAAATTACCAACCTACTTCTCCAATAACAGTCACTCACTGTCACCTTTAGGAGTGAAGAGGTTTTTACTTGAGTAGTCTGGGCTTTGTTCTTTGCATCAGCACATCATGTCCTATGAGTACAGTATAGCCTAAATACATTAGCATGTTTGTAAGTTTCATATTAAAAAACACAAAATGTAATTCTTGTAGTTAGAAAGCCCAGCTTGCATGTTGTGGAGCTGCGGCGACTCCAAAGCCCTCTCGTCTTCATGTGGTTTACAAAAGGCAGGATGGTGGGTGGCCAACTGGTCAGACCCGCAGGGTCTTGACAGAGCACGCTTAAATCTGGTGAATGCTTGGTCACTTACATAACTCCCACGTAGTTACATCTCATTACCTCCAACAAGCGCCCGATTCACGAAGTGCGAGGTTCCTGTCCCCAAGAGTGCGTGCTGAATACCTTCACTGTTATGTATGTATTCCAGCTGAATCATGATTCTCACACCGAGCCTTTATTCACCAAAGCCTGCATCTGCCTGTCTGCAAGTGTCTGCCAGCTCCAGGTTGCAACAAAACAAGCTCATTTAATTGTAAGTTAAGGTAATGTTACAAAAGTTACACATCAACAGTTGGGATAGAATCAGAGTTGGGATAGAATCAGAATTCAGTATTTATTAAATATTAAGTAATATTAAGTGCTCTTCAAGCGCAACTTATTTATCAAAAATAAAGCTCCTCTCCTCTCTTTTTGCAGAGTTAATTAGATATACATTACTCACCATTTGCAATAATAATAACACCTGATTTTCAAATAAAAATTATGACTTCCTTGTGAATGAAGGGTATATGCTTTTATTTTACTTATTTTAACTTTTATTTTAACTTTACTAATCGTAAACAAAAAAGTGAAAGAGTCTTTGAGAAACATTCTACACATAAAGAAGCAAAACTGATTCTGTGTTGAAAATGAAATAAACTTCTTGCCTGTTTTTAATGGTGAATTGCATTATTTCATTATTCTTCATGTTAAAATGCTACTGACTTGTATCTCTGTAATTAAAATAATTTTGTTATATATTGAGTTGAAACATACATTGGTGTAAAATGCCACTCTTTTTGGAAGTCCTGTGCAAATATTTTCTGCAGTGGTCGAGAGAGTGGGACCACTTGTGGTAAAGGAGGGGGTCCTTAAGTACGAGCAAGCCTATATCTCCTCCTTTTAGTACTACTTCTTTCGCTCACTACTTTCTCCAGGAACCATCTACAGAGCCTAAGGACATTTTTCATTCAGATGGAATCTATACCACAAAGATAATCTCAAAAGTCAAGAGCAACATATTATTCAGGTAAGTGCATATGATTTAATGTCTTCCTTTTGATTTATTTTATTCATGCATTATGTGTTATACATTTGTGTAAAATACACTTTATTTAGTATTGATTAATTAGACTTTTAACTGTGGAAATATTTGTAAAAACAACGTTTTTAAAATTTTATTTAGCTGGACATTTAGGCCAATGCCATCACACAGAAATGGTGGTTGAAAAATTATGTAACCTCATGTACAGTGAAAGAGTGTGCCACAGCCCTTCACACTGACGCTCTGTTGCTTTTCTCTTCCTGCCACCTACTAACTACTAACAAACACCTTTCCTTCCTGTGTAACTATTTTTACAGTTTTGGCATGATTCTAGCTAACAGTCATTCATTTTTCTGTTGGCCTTTAGGACTTACATTTTTCTATACAAATCTTAACAGTTTTATGTGTTTATCTTCAGGAGAAAAAACTGGGTGGATTAAAACATCCCTTCATACTGCACATACAGAAAGGGCTAAGTGCTGAAAATGCTGTTTACTCTTGGACTTTTCCTACTTCTTAGCCCACTCCCCTCCTTTGAAAGCCCCACCAGTGACAGGAGGGACTCTATAGGAAGTGAAGGTACCAAAGCAAATGCCGTTCTTACTCTACTAAAACCAAAAACCACTGTGGCTGCTGCCAAAGCGGCTGCTCGCTCTCCCCCAAAGCCAAACACTGTGAATCCAACAGTCTTACCCTCTCCCGCTACTACCACAAGCCCCCCAACGACCAGCAGTGCAGCAACCACCAAAAGTAAACCCAGCCCACCAGTGATTCAAACCACTCCAGCAGTGCCCGCAAAGACAGCTCCTGCTGCCAGTGGATCCAACAAAGACAAGCCCTCAGCTTCAGTCAACCAGACGGCTTCCACCAAACCTCAACCTGCTACTGAGGCAAAGGCGAGCAAAGACAAACCCGGTCCCACGGCAGCTCCAAATGTCCAACAGCAAACAGCAGCAAAGACAGGAAGCAGTGTAAAAAACTCTAAAGACAAACAGTCCGTCACTCAGAGTGTTTCAGCCAAATCCGCATCCAACACGGCGACGGACAAACCCAACAAAAACAAACCCCAGGTCTCTGTGAATCAAACAAGTGAGGCAAAGGGCCCTAAAGACAAATCTGCCACCTCAAAAGCATCAACCTCTGCTCAGGCAGCATCTGCAAAGCCAGCCAAAGAGAAAGTTCAACAAGCAGTTACGGTTACAACAAAATCTCCCGCTGCTAATGTGACTACTGCAAAGGACAAGGCAAGTACCACAACAGTTCAAGAGGTTCAATCGACTTCAGCCAAATCTGGTTCAGGTAGTGGTGCAAAAACCTCAAAAGAAAAAACAGTGACCATGGCAAATGCAACTGCTACAGCTAAACCATCTTTACCCTCAGCCAGAGCTGAAAAGACCTCCAAAGAAAGGACCACCTCTACAGGCCAAACAAAGCCAACTCAAACAAAAGAGAAGAGTGCCTCCACAAGTGAAACTACAAAACTAACACCAACTAAAGCCCCCACAACATCTGCAAAAATTAAGCCTCTCCCTTCAGCCAATCAGACAGTGGTTGCCAAAGCTACCAAGCCCAGTGCTCCTACTCCACCAATCAAAGTGGTCATCAGTGACGGCTGTGAGTCCAGCGGAAAAAAGGAGGAAGAGGTGGAGCTGAAGCCTGGAGCTCCACTGGTGATGACGCACAAGATCAGTTTGGTGCCCAGCAGCTGCCAGGGCGGGTGTGAGGCCAAGATGTCAGCCCTCGAAGGACGACTGGCTCTACTGGAAAAAGAAATGTCATCTTTGAAAGAGAAGTGTATGTGTGCATTGTAGAATTACCTGTATTTCATACTCCGTGTAATACGTTTTAATTACTGATCTCTTTGTAGGTGCCTGTTCTGCAAGTTGTTCAAATGACTGTAGTGGCCATGGCAAATGCGAAAAGGGAAAATGTACTTGCCACCAAGGATTCACTGGACCAGACTGCAGCAGTAAGTATGAAATATTCTACATACAATTTGAATATTCATATATAAATGATTGTGTTGGTGTTTCAGAAAAGTCAAAGACTTCAGTGGAAGCAGGGACTACGTCAAGTAAAAAAGATGGAGGTGCAAAAGACACATCTCAAACAAAGGCAAAAAAGGGACCAGACACCAAGCAAACTGAAGCCACCAAGGAAGGAACTGATAAAACTCTAACAAAACTAGACACTTTTGTTAAAAAACAGAATACCACAAAGACAGTAACTCAGATGCTGTTGAATAAAGGGAGGAAGCAAGAAGTGCGCACCGATAAGCCTTTAGTCATGACTCCTAAGAAGACCACTCAAGACTCCAAAGTTGAAGATTCTGCAAGTTCTAAGTTGGACAAACTCAAAGATGAACCTCAGGCCAATGTCACACAAAGTACGACAAAGAAGATAAATGGTACCACCACCAAATCTGTCACAGAATCAAGCAAAAGTAGAGCAGAGCAGTCCACAACAGCCGAAAAGTCTTCTACACAGCAGCACCAGAAGCCAAAGGCTGGCGATGAGAAACAAGCAGAGACGGGAAAGTCCAAGGAAAGCCGAAGGAGTATGTATATTGTGAATGTGACCAGATCACCAGATGAGACTAGTCCTCAGCACAACGAGGCTGATGAGGCAAAATATCAGCTTTCAAAACCAGGAGGGCTAGGGTCCGTAAGGGTCACCAATGTTTCCTCCTACAGCTTCATCCTCACCTGGTCCGCTCCGCACGGCATGTTCAAGAACTTCACTGTTATCCGCCGCGAACCAGACACTGAGGAGCTGGAAGAAGAGGAATTCCTTGAAAAAGACAAAACCCTCTCAGCAAAGAACATGACAGAATTCCAAGCACAGAGCGAAATCACCATCAACGGAACTTTGTCAGGAAAGGTCTCCGCAACAAGAGGTAAAGCTGAAGGCAGGAGGGTCTCTATGGTGGTCCCAGGCAACACACGCTCAATGGAATTCAGCAACCTCCAGGCAAACACACGCTATGTGCTCTACATCTATGGAGCAGAAGCCAAACGACGATCCAAGATGCACAGAGTTACAGCCACAACAGGTAAATTCACAAGTTTTAAAAATCTTTTTAATCATCAACAAACCAATCAAAGTTTCCTGACAAAGACCTCTCTTCTTTCCCTAGGCCCAGAGCCAGTTGACGAGGTGCTGTTCAGTGATCTGACAGAGACTTCTTTTATGTTGTCTTGGAATAAACCGAAGGGAGCGTTCACTGGATACAGAATTACATATATAAACATCATCACAGGTTTGTCCGTGCTTAAAGGAAAAATATAATATATATTAAACTGGCTAGAAGGGAAGGAGCATTTGTTATTATCTTACTTTTTCCTGCGCAGGGGAAAGCCATTCAGTGACTGTGGGCACAGAACACATCTCTTTCACTTTGTCTAAGTTGTCTCCTGGTACCTCCTACATCGTCACTGTATATACTACACAAGGCAGAGTTCAGAGCGATCCCTACACATCAATTCTCACTACTGGTAAGTCATGTATAGGCAAAGGTTAGATCACTGTTTTAAAACTAAACATACCTTTATGTCTCTCATCTGCACAGTGCCAGCTCCACCGACACAATTCGGAGCCGCCGAAGTGTCTGACACGAAGGCTCTGTTGAAATGGACGCCTAGTTTGGGCAAAATAGATCGCTTCGTCATCAGCTATGAATCATCCAAGAGTAAGTACTGGAAATGTACCGACCTAAAACGAAAAAAAGGAAAACTAATTATATGTCTTTTAATTTCCTGCATGTGTCGTTACAGCTCCAAATGTGACAGTGACAGTGATGCTTTCTGGAAACACCATTGAGCACCAGTTGAAGGGCTTGCAAAGAGGAACCCTGTATACAGTCAAGATCGTCAGCCAGAAAGACAGCCATCAAAGTCCCAGCGTGTCAACTACATTTACTACCGCTAATGGTCAGATGAGGAGAATCACAGCAATAAGACTAGTCTGTCCGATTTTAACCAAATACTGTGTTTTGCAGCGGTCAGGCCCAGCGAAGTGGGGGCGCGACATGCAATCATAACATGGAAATTCTCAACTCTCTATCAAAGCTACAGAATCACGTACCAGGTGATCGGAGAGGAGGCTAAGGTAAAGAAAATGCTTGTCTTATATGGAAGCTTTGCAGCAATGCCAATGATATTAATAGAGTCTTTTGGCTTCAGGAGGTAATCCTGGATCCAACCGTCACTGAGTACAAGCTCACAAGCCTGATACCCATGTCCCGTTACATGGTGCTGGTGCAGGGTGACAGAGACGGGCACTACACTTCTCTTGTTACTACAGAATTCACCACAGGTAAAAGGAGTGTGGAGCCTGCATATGTGAGAAAATGGATTAATAAATAATAAACCAAAATAAATAAGAATAATGATTAAAACAGCGATCTGAACATTTGGATAATTGTTGTTAGTGGCTTTTAATTATCAGGTCTACTGCTTTTCATATAAAATATAATCAAATTGAAAATTGAGATAAAATTTAAAAAAATTGCCATATCATCCAGCTCAAGAATCAATTGTTTATTCATAGAGCCCTTTACAACACTCACGGTGACCAAAAGCTTTACCGTAAAATCAGAACAATATTTTTTAACTATGAGCTACTTTGGAGACTCGTCCAATCATCGTTCAAAATGTCTGTTAGGTAGTCCTGCTTAAGCTTCAGCATTAAAGTATTTGCTAAAATAATATTCTTATAAAAAAATATAGTGAACTACTCAGATGCTGCAGAACAGTCATTTTAATGGAAATTTCTATCTTTTCAGGAAAACTGCGTTTCCCTTTCCCCACTGAATGCTCCCAGGAGCTGCTGAATGGAGCTCTTCAGTCTGGCGAGGTGGACATTTATCCCCAGGGCAGAGAGGGCCATGCGGTCAGAGTCTACTGTGACATGGAGACTGACGGAGGCGGATGGACGGTAAGAGAAACTGCCCGAATCTGGCACGTTGGCAGCACATTTTAAGTCACCACATTTATAAACATGTATTTTAGGTTTTCCAACGGAGAATGAATGGGAGGACTGACTTCTACAGGACATGGAGTGAATATAATTCTGGATTTGGAAACATCAGTGAAGAATTTTGGCTTGGTACTCTTTGGTGTTCCTCTGTAAAATCATAACTTTAGCTTTTTACGAATCATAATTACGTTGTGTCATGTGCACTTACAGGAAACAAACTTCTTCACAATCTGACCAGCGTTGGCACCGTCAGTCTGAGAGTGGATATGAGATCTGGAAATGACACAGCTTACGCTCACTACGCAAACTTCTCTATCGGCTCAGAAGAGAGGCACTATACTCTGACAATATCTGGATACACAGGGACAGCAGGTGAACAAGTTACTATAGTTACTATCCGGTACATGTCTGATCCAAAATCTCTCCCGTATAACTGCTGTCACTTTTTTCATAATGGAGGTACAAATGCCTAAAAGGACTGCAAGATTAATAGCAATCATTTTTATTTATTTTTTCTATTTAATGGTTGCAATGATCAAATCACAAAGATTGCAATGAAGTGGTCTTATGTTCTTGACAAACAACAAAAATATTGTCCCTTAATGTGCATCTGTCAGCTAAAAGTTCATGTTTATGGCTTCTCACACATGCTAGTGCCCCATGGACGTGTTTAAAAAGTGACTGAATCACTTCAGAAAAATCCGAATAAGACATTTTTCCTAAATTGTGCAGCCCTTATGCCTAACGTTTACTGTACATATCCAACAGGTGACTCTATGAGGTATCACAATAACCGTCCATTCTCAACCCGGGACAAAGACCCAGATCCCTTGGGCATCCACTGCTCTAGAGCTTATATGGGGGGCTGGTGGTACAAGAACTGTTACAAAACCAACCTCAACGGCCTGTATGGAATCAACAGTAACAATCAGGTACTTCGTAATCCTCCGTGGTCACTGGGTTACATTTGTTTTTGATGTAATAAATATATGACTTCTTTTCTGATACAGGGGATTGTGTGGATTGACTGGAAAGGCAAAGACTCATCCATTCCATTCACTGAGATGAAGTTCAGACCATCCATATTTTCACCAGCCACACACGGCTAACAACTCTCACTTTGTCTAAACACCTGTAAGAGTTGAATGTTAAAGTTTTTCACCTTTTTTGTCTCAGTGTGCTGTTTTTTTTTTTGGAAAGACCCATTTAGATTCACCATACTTCAGTGTCCTAGTTTAAACAACTTCACGTGTACTGCAATGGTACTTCACTACTGTATTTACATATGCACTGTTTCACTCCAATGGAATAAATGTGGCCAACGTGGGTCTAATCTATGTCATATGTTTATTAAGGTGTGTGTGCCTTCATAGACTGAGGATATACTGTAGCAAAACATTTACACATGCAAATGAATGTATCCTTTTGTCTTCGTTCTCATAGCCAAAATCTATTTTTGTGAAATGAAATTCATTCCACTCAACTTTACTTTCGCAGATATTAGTCTTCATTTTTGATCACTTAAAAGGGTAGGCTCCAATTTTACAAACAGTACAAAAGGGTTGCACATTTTATGGCAATAAAATTACAGGTTACTGATTAAAAATATATCAAAGTCCATCAAAAAATAAACATTAAAAAATACTCATAATCAAGTAAGTTACCAAACCTACCATGATTTTTGGCGGGACTGGACCATGTGTACTGTGGGCACCCATGTGGCACCTGGCTCATTTGAACTTCCACGTGACGTATTTCCTCAATAACTAAATATTCGGTACAAACGCTGGGTGTCGCTGTTTCGGGTTGGGTTCATGGTTCTCTTGCAAAACTCCAAACTCGAGGTAGGTAGCAGCAGGCTAGTAGTAGGCTACATTGTGGCCTGCTGGAGTGACTAAATGTAGGCTGCTTAGTCTTGTCCATGGGGTCTTGTGACATAACTGATAACCTACTATCATGCCTCTATCCGTCGCATTCAGACCTCAGACATGAGATCAGCGGCTGCCATGTTGGATGAGATCAATCGTGCAGCTGTCATCCACAGGGCCGTGCAGAGAGCTACAGAGGGCCAGGGGCTCAAATAATAAATAATGAAAAGCCTCTTAAACCGCATGCATGCAACTGGTTTAGAAAAATATTCTCTAGGAGTGCACATGAATTTGATGACAGCTTTTCTAAAGTGGGTGGGGTACTAAAAGGGGGTCCCCCAGGAAAATTCTTATAATTCAGGCGGCATTTTCTGCATTCTGGTGCATTTTGGATTATAAATATTACAAGCTGGTCCTTTCACTGTTGTCAAAAATATTCCATTTGAGGAGCAATTTTTTTTTGGGGGGGCCCCCTTTAAATTGCAGCCTTTTAGCAAATGCATGGTTAGGCCACTTCACAGTTACAGCCCTGTCAATAAGTACTGTAGAAAAGATTCACTTTACTTGTCCCAATTCCTGCCAAAGTCCAACCCCTTTACCAGTTCAACTTTCTAGTTCCTCTAAATATAAAAGCCCCTCCTCCTATTGTTCTCTTTGGAGCAGGGCATGAGGCTTACAGACTTGACAAACACATACATTTTTGTTATTCAAGAGTCAACCATAATCATTTGAATTCAACATCTCAAACACATTATCCGTTAGTGTGCACTGTAGCAAATAAGTGTCCTAAAACGTACTCCTCACCACCTCGTATTCTTACAGATCTATGCATATATATATATATATATCACTATCCATAGTGATGTTAAACCTAATCCAGTACAAGCCTACAGTACAGTACAAGTACAATGAAGGGTTAGGGACTGACATTGACATTGACAAGTAGCCTTGGCAAAAATGTTGTGGTATGTAACATGAGCTCATGAAGCATATACCTGTCCCTGTTGTGTCCTTGGGCAAGACACTTCACCCAATGCCTATGTGTGAGTGGTTGGTGGTGGTCAGAGGGACCGTTGGCGCAGATGTCAGCTGCCTCGCTTCTGTCAGTCTACCCCAGGGGCAACTGTGGCTTCAAATGTAGCTTACCACCATCAGCCTGGAGTGAATGAACCCCCCTCCCTTTCATGTGTGAAGCGCTGTGACTGTGTCATATGAAAAGCACTAATAACAAATAAGATTCCCTTCCTGTGTTCAAATAAACATGAATAAATAAAAATGCATTGCAGGCAGGTCTAAAAAAAAAAACTGCATTGAAATTTGGGGAAATTATTATATTTTAATCAATTATTTATTTTATATTTGCCCATATATTTTCATATTTAGACTTACACACTATTAATAGTTACTAAAACACACAAAAAATACAATAGGCCTAATGGAGTCAATTAGAAAGGGCAGACAGTATTGCAGACTACAGTGGCCTATTTCTGAGGCTGAATGAACTTAGTTGAGGTCGACCGTATTATAGTTTAGCTACAGTCTGAAAAGAAATCTTCATTAAAATTCTGTTGATTACTTCATTTTTTTTTTATTGATTCCCAGCACTAAAATTATTATGTACTAAAGTAGTATTTTCACCACTTTTCTACTCTTACTAAGACTTCAAGTAGAGTACTTTTATTTAATCACTACAACATTTTTGACGACTCTACCCTATCTTGTCCTTCAGTGTTCTGTGTCCGTATTTACTGAGCACGAATTGCACGGTGCCATCATGTTATCCATCATGTTATCATCTCTCTCAGGAAACAAAAACAATCAGAGGTCAAGGAAGCAAAACAACAGATAATATGTGCTGCGATATAAATGGCTAGCAGATTAGAAACTGGTTTTCTCAAGGATGGCATTGCATCTGTCTGCGTTCAGTGCTCTGTTTTTGGCTGTATGTTTTATGATCGCACTGATTTCTGTTTTTACTCGGAGACGACTAGCTAATAATGAAGAACAAAAAGCAGGTAGGTTCAGTAAATTTGTCCATGATGCATATTTGTAGTGTGTTGCATTGCTGTTTATTCCTCAGCAGCTAAATCGAGCCTGTCCGTGTCTCTCCCTGGACCTCCAAGTTACTTCCTCATCGGGAATATGCTGGAGCTGGCTCATGAACACCTGCCTATTCACCTGACCAGACTGGCACAGCGCTATGGAAGCATCTACCGTCTCAAATGTGGAAACACCAGTAATGGAGGCTGTATCTTTTACATTTTTGATTTGGTCGCTAGATGTATTTACAAACGAGGGTAATTCTTTCTTGTTGTTGTAGCCATTGTAGTTCTGAGCAGCAGTGAAGTCATTAGAGAGGCGCTGGTGAAGAAATGGTCAGATTTTGCCGGAAGACCAGATTCCTACACAGGTTGGTCAGTGTGAGGTGTTTTCATTTTACATTATATACTTGGTGGGTAGAGTAGCCAAAATATTTGCTCAAGTATGAATAACGTTACATTAAAATAAGTTCACTCAAGTACAAGTAAAAAGTAGTGACCCCAATAATGACTCAAGTAACAGTAAAAGATACTACTTGGGTACGATGAGAGCTGAAAATTTGTTTGAGCATAAAAGTGTGATGTGTTTCAATAGTGACATAAATTATGAGATACAAACTACAGGGTAATGTGAAAATCCTAACATTTTCATTGAAAATGCCATAAAATACATAAAAACAAGCAATTCTGCAGAATAAGATGCACAAAACAAACATCGATTTTATACATCAAAATGAAGCTTTTGCTGCTTCAAGAGTTACTTGCACTGGAACGGGTAACTATTTTAAAACTATTTATAAGAGTTCAGATGCTTCATTTTTACTCAAGTAGAAGTAAATAGCCTCTGTGGTAATAACTTAACAATAGATAACAATAGAGATATCAGTGCTATCTGGGTTAAAACTGTTTGTTTACGCTTTTCAACTAGAAAACAGCCAAATGTCCCTGATCAAAAGTTTACATATTGTGCATCTTGAAAAAAACATAATTTTTTTCAGAGAGTCCAATTTTGTCACCCATTTTGTATTTCAGCTGAATTGAGTTTTTCTTTGCTCCTGAACAATTTACCTGGCAGTTGTTGGAGGTCATGTGAACGTCAGATCGGAGACGTTTGAGTAGTAAAGGATAGGTAAACCTTTGAGCAGGAGATGTAGTGCAGATGTTCCTTTGCATAAGCAGCCGTTCACATTTGAATCAGTTTAACTTTTTACACTTTTTGCTTCCCCTCTGGTTTGAAGTAAGAGTACATAGTAATGTGATGTACACTCTCATGACTTTACATACATTTGGCTCAGGAAACATAGTATCTGGCGGAGGGTACTCCATCTCCCTGGGCGACTACACTGAGGTGTGGAGGGCACATCGGCGCCTGGTTCATAGCTCGCTGCATCGCTGCTGTCAGAAATCTCTGCACGAAGTGATCGAGAGACATGCGCTGAGACTGAGAAAAGTATGAAGGACAAATTACACTCTTCAATGGCCCGTCTAAATTTAATCTTGAAATGTATTCACTGTCAAGGTCTTAATGGATTATAAAGGAACATCTGTGGATCTCTCTGAGGATTTTACAGTAGCTGCAAGTAACGTCATCACTACTTTGGCTTTTGGAAAAGAAGTGAGGAAGCTCAATGCAAACATGTACATTATTAGACTTTACAGCATGTTTCTATTAATTCTACATTTTATTACCATGTGCTAGTTTTTAAATATTAACTATTTGGGAACATCCACGCTTGTGTGTGCTCTTCTTCTGTTATTCAGTACAACAAAAGTTCTCCAGAGCTGCAGCAGTTGCACAGCTGTCTGGATGAGATTGTAGGTTTGTGGGGCTCACCGTGGATCTCTACCCTGGACTCCTTCCCACTGCTCAGAGTAAACATTCATCGTCATGTGCACATTTTGTGTGTTATTGTTGTAGTTCAAAAGAAATGTGTTGCTCACAGAAACTTCCAAATCCAGTGTTTTCACTGCTTCTGAAAGGGGTGGTGCGGAGAGATGACATCATACAAAAACATCTGGACGCTTATAAAGTCGGTATAGAAGTTCCCTGTCTTCTAGAGTTTGATATCAGTGTTTGATCTGAGCCCCTTTACATTGTGTTTGTGTAGTCCCAAGAGAAGAAAAATGAAGGTGCTATAACTGGCTCATTGTTGCGTGGACTTGAAGATGATGCAGTAAGTTCCACGCCGGCCCAGAAGAAATGTATTTTAGTCTTACATTTTCTCAATTGCAATGTGGTACCTCCTTTTCTGTTCCAATAATAAAGCTCTACTATGTGCGCATAAATTAAAGTTCTCTCTTTGTGTGCATAATCAAATCAAAATTATAGCTCAGTCACAAGCATTTAAAATAAATCTGAATTTTAGTTGATCCCTTTCTAAATTATTGGTCTCAAGGTAGAGAAGTCCAAGCCGTAGGAGTATGAGACAAAAGTATGGTGAGATGAACTGCTGCACTGCTGTTTAGTTGACTGTAATTATGTTGTGTGTTGCGTCCATAGATGCTCACAGACACTCACGTCCACATGGCCACTGTGGACCTTCTTATCGGCGGGACAGAGACCACTGCAGCTTGGCTAAACTGGACCATAGCCTTCCTCCTGCACAGACCAGAGGCAAGCGCAAAACTCAATTAAAGTAACCCCAAATGAAAAGAAACTGAAATAACACCGTCTTCCTCAGGTGCAGACCAGAGTGTATGAGGAGCTTTGTGCAGTGCTGGATGGACAGTATCCCAAATACAGCGACAGACAGCGGTTTCCCGTCCTGAACGCTCTGATCAATGAAGTGCTCAGGCTTCGACCAGTGGCCCCTTTAGCGGTGCCTCATCGAGCCATCAGGGACAGCAGGTAGTGAGACTTTACACTTGAAATGTATTATTCCTTTGTTATTACGGTATGGTGTAGTCGTAGTCCGATACTGAAAATGTCCAAATTACTATTTTTTAGTGTTTAATTAATGTACACTCAGGTTTATCCATGGTGAGATCAATAAAGTATTATCTTCTCTTATCTTATAAAGAGATGGTACCTTTCTGTATCATGAGCAATGATACAACTCCACAACTTGAGCAATGAGATGAGTCTGGCTTTTGTCCCTAAAAGATCATGCATGCAGTATTTTTTTATGCAGGACTGTAAGATAGTAAATAAATAGATACATATTTTATTATTTTACTGCTACATATTGATTTAGAGATTCATCATAATTCATCAAAATTAGGGTCATAGAAATGCATTGTATTTTCAACATGCCCCTCTGCCTTTTATTGTTTGTAGTTCAACTTTTCATGAACTGTCCCTTCTTTGTTTGTAGTATTGCTGGTTATTTCATCCCTAAAAACACAGTCATCATTCCTAACCTCTTTGGTGCTCACCACGACCCTGCAATTTGGTCCGACCCATACAACTTTAAACCAGGTAAATCCCCTTTGAACAAGATGATGATCCAGTATTTATCTATTAGTAAAATGTCTACTTCTGTGTCAGAGCGTTTCCTTGAGGGAGGCCGAGAGGGTTCGACTCGTGCCCTGGTCCCATTCGGAGGGGGAGCTCGCCTCTGCTTGGGGGAGTCTGTGGCCAAAATGGAGCTGTTTCTCTTCACTGCGCACCTGCTGAGAGATTTCCAGTTTGTGCTTCCCGACAAGGTCCCTGCACCAGATCTGAGGGGCGTGGCTAGCGTTGTGCTCAAAATGAAACCGTTCAAAGTTATTGCGCTGCCAAGACTGGGACATTTCAGCTAATTCTTACTTACAAAATGTGTTCATACAAACAAACAGCGTCTTCATGTTACTCAAATACATGTTTTAAAGTCATGATTTTGGAAAACATAAAACTGACCTAGGGTTCGGGACCCAAATGGCTATCGAAAGCTCCCAAAGATACGTGTATATGGCATAAGAGAGTCACAATTGGTTGATAGAATAGAATTTTAATGAAGGAATGACATTTTTATGATTTTTTTTTTTATTGACTAGAATCTTTTTAATAACCATTAAAATTGGGAAATTGGGAACCAACCATTGTCTGTGATGATGTTAATTCCAACAACAGATGTAGACGTTAATATATTGCTTGTTATTAACACATGGCCTTCTTATTTGATAACACACGCTAAATAAATGGCATTTCTGCATTGCATGCTTTGCTCCAAATTGTGGATGCAATACTTTCAGTTTGCTGTCGTAATAGCAGTTTAAGCACTCGTATGTGTCATTTCCTGAAAAATGTTTTTAAACCATCTGTGGTCACATATTTGGTGGTGATGGTGCCGCTCACTACGAGTATCATGAATTACCTGTTCTGGATTATCTGTTTTGGATTTGCTTCACCACCAGGATCTGCACATCACTCATCAGGTAAAGGACTAAAACGCAGACAGCACTACAGACATGTAACTTCTGGTAAATGTTAAGTTTCTGTAGTGTCAGAGAGGGAGGAAGTCCTTAAAAGCTACACTTCTACTTTCAATGATGTACTGTATTATGAGCAGATTACATATTGGTTTTGTATTTGTTGTCTAATCAGTGGTTCTAAACATTTTAGTCACAACCACAACAGATTTTTTTTTTTATCTTATTCTATTTTTATGCATTCCCTTATAGTTTTATAATTCTTGTATTTTTTTCATAGCCTATAGTTTATCATTATTACAAGTTTGTGTTTCATGTTGCATGAGTACACCGAAGAAAATTCTTAGTCTGTGAAAACTTTCATTGACAATGGCAATAAAAATCTGATTCTGATTGTGAATAAAATAATTTCCGTTTGTGACTCACATTCAAAGTACATAGAAAATATGCCTCCGAAATGATCCCACAACCCCCAGGTTAAGAACCACTGGTCAACAACACCAAATATAAAACCAATACATATTTCTTTATTGAATCTGCATTTGGAAAGATCAATGTGTGGGATGAGAGAATTAGGAGTGAGTAGGTTGGCCCACACACTCATGTTTAATCTGTTTTTCAGTGTTGCAATGCAATTTACTCATTTGTGTATAAAGGGTCTGCTATTTTTGTGCCAATGTGTATAAGGAATAATACTGTTGATAAGACAGCTTTATTGAACCAACATCTTGTTCCTTTTTATGTTAACTTTAAGATTGTTTTGTTTTGCAGATATTCTCATGGTTGCCACACTGGGAGACCGCATAACCTTACCATGTGCTGTGAGCTCAGGGTCACAGTGCTCCTCTGTCACATGGAGAACAGCTGACTCACCTTCTCCACTTGTATCAGCTGAACGAGTGATGGCTCCAAACGCCAATCTGCTCAGGGACTGCTCTCTACAGATTTATAACATAGATAATGACAATGCTACAACCTATATGTGTGATAATGGCGAAAGTATTTCAAGTGTTGACCTTCGGATCATCAACAGTAAGTATGCTGTAGGCAGTGACACACTGTAAAAGATATCAGTTTGAAAGTTTTAGAATAGATTCATATGAAAAAAATATGAAGGAATTTCATGTGAAAATATGAATAAATAGAATGGCTAGATCTAGGTTTAAATTTATGGATTTGTTTTGTTGATACACCGGGCATTTTGGATGCTGTTTAGTTTAAAAAGAAAAAAACAACAGCTTTTGCCTCAATTTGGGGGGTTCAAAGCTCAATAAACCAGACTAGGATATCAACAAATCCTTCTTAAACAAATCTAAAAGACTGGGAAATGTAGTGTCTGTAAGTGCTATCGTCATGCCACCACAATGTGATCCAAATTATTTTGAGAAAAGTCATTTGAAGTTACAGTTTCAAAGTTTCTCCATAGGTTTGTATAGAAAATTGCATCAGTAAGAATTGTTATTACGTAGATTAGATTATGTTTTCCACACAACATGTCTTATTTTGTTTTTTCCCAGTTACTGAACAAATCCCACCAAAAGAAGAAGACAGAATTGAGCTCCACTGCTTCCTAAATAACTATAAAGGGAATTTACCAAATGTTCATTGTAACAACACTGGGCTACTCAGTTGGCTTGAAGAAGACAATACAGTGATAAAGAATAACTCACAACGGTATCGCATTGAGAACACCCCCCATTGCCTCTTGAAGCTTCATATTAAACAACGAAAGCTGACTGACCATCACAGAAGATGGAGATGTCAGGCATCTGTAAATGGCTCAGCTAAAGCCACAGTCACTTACATGACAACAGTGGCAGGTAAGTGGACGTTTGATATGCAGCTTCAGAAAGTATTCACACATCTTTTCTTAACTTCTATTTGTTTGTTTGATTTTATTTATTTTCGGCCATTAAGAAAATAAAATAACTATAACGATGGAAAAAAAGAAACAATTCTTATGTAAAATAATAACTTATATTTTATACTTATAATGGTCTGATCAAATTGCAATTGATTACTGGAATTAATAATTATTTAAAGTGCTCATTCTGTGATAACAAATATTGCTCTGGCTGTTGCTGACAAAACTGTCATAAAATAAATGTAGCTGCCTTCGACTCAGGCCTTAATATTAGAATCATTAGGAACACAGTAGTTAAAACGTTTTCAGCTCAAAATATTACGAAAAGTAATTGAATCATTACTTGATAAAGTAATTATCTAATTACCAGTTTTACGATTGTAATCCCGTTACATTACTCCGTTACTAAAAATGTAATCTAAATACAGTATCCGTCATACAACAACACTGTTCTTGACAGTACTTTCAGTGTTGTGCACAATATATGACCAAATGTGGGTGTGGAGGGGAATGTTAACGGGAACTGAGACATTTTCAGTATATACTGTAATGTTCTACAATAGAAGAAAATACCATCTTTAAAAGTGCTTGAACTAAGAATTTATATTGAGCATTGGAAGGGAACAAGCATGAATTGAACTGGTACATTTAAAATAAAATAAACAAAACTGAAATTGACACAAAAATGTCAATACAAATGAAATACAGTTGTGGCCAAAAGTTTACATCCCCTGACTTGAATTTAGATTTTTATTTATTTGGCAATTTTTCAAAGAAGTTGAAAGAACACTTTTTTTCACTGATGGCTATAGTGGTTGTGTGAAGCCATTTATTGTGAAACGACTGTACTTACTCTTTTCAAAAAATAATGACATACATACAGTACATGTCATTACGAACAGGAAAAAACTGAAGCGTGACATGCAGCTCCAAAGTAGACCACTAGGCCCCGTTCCTGCAAAGCCTGACTAAATTTGGCCCCTGGGCCCTATGTGTAACATATATATGTAGTATGCAACCTCCACTGCGGATAGACCCAGGCCCCATTCATACAGTCTCTAGGTTAATCGTAAGGCCATTGGGCCCTATGTCCCATTGGTGGCATATTGTAAGCCAGATATTTTGTGGCTTTTGCGTAGTAATGGCCTTCTTTTTGCAACTCAACCACGCAGCCCATTTTTGTTTTGCATGTCTCCTTGTAGTGAGTCTTGAAACAGCCGTTTTTTGAGGGAGTACTGAATTCCCAGTACCTTGGATATCTTTTAATATCCCTTTCCTGTCTTATGCAGTTCAATCCCCATGACAAACCAGAAACATCAGTGCAGCTCTAAACTTTTGACCAGGGCCTGTCAGGAGCCCAGAGATTCACAGACCTTTATCTAAAATTATCAAAAAATATCTTGGGGGCCTAACGTTGCCCTATTGAATGTTAAAAAGAAAACGAAAAAACCTAAACAACAACTTGTAGTAGTAAATACAGGTGGATACTTCCTGACCCAGTTGTAATGTGCAATGCATATATTCAGTACATTAATGTGTGCCTCACTTTCAACAGATGGCATAGAGGAACTGTTCGCAGCAGTGGGTGAGTCAGTATCTCTCACTTGTACCAACACTTCCTCTCTTGGTTTGACTAGAAAAGGCCAAACAACGACCTCTGTCACACATACTGGTTCAGCAGCAATCTTAAGAGAGGTTAGTCCTCTGCTTGCAGGGGACTACAACTGTACAAACAAAGGAAAAACTGAGAAAATGAGACTGCATACATTTGACAGTGAGTGCAAAGAATTCACCTTTGTTTCATCACCTTCTTTAATACTTTTATGCACATATACATTTCTGTCTGCAGTCACTTCAGAGTTCGACCCGAAAGGAAAAAATGTCACGTTGACCTGTGTGCTCACCTGCGCCAATGGCATGTGTGATGACTTCAATCTAACTTGGTCAGAAGATGATACCACATACAGTCATTTATTCAAAATAAATGGAAGTCTCATCAATAAGCTGTCCATCCCACTGGGGCAACTGGGCCCAGGCAAAACTGTCTGCTCTGTACTTAGAGAGGGCGTGCAAGTGGCAAACAAAGAGTGGCGTCATAATAACAACTGTAAGTAAGGCGTTAGAGGTTTCCTTCAATTAGATAGCAAATATTGTGACCAACTGTCCCTCTTTTGGGTGACTGCATAGCCATGTGGTCTGTTGCCCTCTTGTCCCACCAATTTAGATAATGTCTAAATTGTTTAAAATTTAAATTTTTACTTTACGCTAATCTTTATTAAAGGGACAGTGTACAGAAACATTGAGATACAGATATATGCTGCACAAGATTATAGCTAAATCCATCCCTAGTCCCTGGTTACAGAGAAACACTTGTATTGTGCTTTTCAAGCCTGAGAAGTTTCTCAAAACTGTAAATATATGAATGCAGCTCTCTGTACAGGGTGGTTTACGATAAAGACCTAAAAGATTAACACATACAACCTAATTTAGTATGCATACGTCACATGAAATGGTCTATTGGGCTTAGTCATGTTTTGTGCGCCAGATTGAAAAGCTAGGCGGCCGCATTTGGCCCCCGGGCCTTAGTTTGGCCACCTCTACCCTACACGCAAGTGTCATTACAGTAATGAATCTGACACAACCCTGTTATATACGTAGCCTAATTTATTATGCTTGAAATGTCCATCAATGTAATTTTTGAAACAACACAAGCTGCAATTTTGGGTTTGTTATTTAGCACAGCTGACATGTTATAACTATCACTGACATCTCACTACCTTAGTCCAATTCAACTTTTCTATCTCATCCAAAAATAAGGACTAAATGTTCAGTTACCAGAAACCCATACCAGAAACCCTTACCCTTTTTCTTTCTGCGTAATCGACGTGATCCTTGAGAGCAGCTGTACGTTTAATACTCGAGCTCTCACCTCTATGATTTTTTAAAATCTTAATATAAAATGATGTATTACTGTAAAATAATAAAACCTCTGTCTACAGCTCTGCCTGCTCTTGCATGGATAGCAGCTCCTGTTGTCCTGCTGTGCATTGCCACTGTGGTGGTGTGTAGAAAGAGGAACAAGGATGCAGGTACATTTGATTTGTTTGAGGCAAGACACTGCAGGTGAACACAGAAACATTTTAAATTGAGTGATATCAATTTGAAACTTTTGCTGTATATTACTGAGATAAATATGGGAAAGAAATGTATTGCAACTTTTCTGTCATCTCATGTAAAAAAATAAGGCATTTTATGTGTAAAAATGACCAAAATTACCCATATTATTGGTGACAAAATCAAAATAAAGGATTGGGCCAAGTTTAATTATTGGCTTTATTTTGTTGATATATTAGCTACAACGATTTGTTCTGAGGGGATTTTGAATGTCTTGTTTAGTTTTTGAATAAACTTAGCCTGGGAATAACCATGCTGCTCCCGCTCGAATCTTTTCGAACCGCTACACAGCCTGGAAACCAAGGCCCAAATCTTCGCAGGGATTTGGGGACCAATCACAGAATGGGGAGGGACGGCAACACGATGATGCGACACTATTGGACAAACTGGATTAGCTGAAGCTCATACGTCATCGGGTACAATTGATGCAATTGGCTCTGGGCTACGTGCAGATACATATAAGACATTCGTAGCGCCCAATAAATGGCTATGGACAATCGTAAACCACACCTCTCCTACGAGAAAATGAATGGGTGGTTCCCAGACTAAATATTCATTTGTCACAAGTATATCACAAGTAATATCACAAGTGAATATTTAGTCTGGTGCTAGCCAGGCTAGAATAAACTAGTTATTAGTGAATAAATCTGTGAACATTCAAATTTCGTCTTGTTTTGTGGGGTTCAAAACTCAATAAATCAGGCTGGGAATTAAATATTGAGAAATCCCTCAGAACAAACATTCAAAATATTGTTATGTCCAAGACATAACGTTTGGAGTCTGTAGGAGCTACTAAAGTGGACATGTTGTCGCCACAACATGAGAAAAATGCATTTTTAGAAAATGGTAATTGAATTTACAAATTCCCATATACAGTGAAGAAAGTAAGTATTTGAACACTGCTATTTTGCAAGTTCTCCCACTTAGAAATCATGGAGGGGTCTGATATATTTCATGGTAGGTGCATGTCCACTGTGTGAGAGATAATCTAAAAAGAAAAATCCAGAAATCACAATCTATGATTTTTTAACAATTTATTCATGTGATACAGCTGAAAATAAGTATTTGAACACCAACGTTAATATTTGGTAGAGTAGCCTTTGTTTGCAATTACAGAGGTCAAACATTTCCTGTAGTTCTTCA
>OMNZ01052281.1:0-11412 GCA_900303255.1 Lesueurigobius sanzi
CGTTACTCTTATTGTAAATAGCCTCCTGTATTTTGTAGCTGTACTACAGCGTTTCCAAACACCTGAGTAGATCCATGTGGATGCACACATTTACTGAACAGGCTCCATGTTTACAGAGAACGTTTTTGAAATTATAAGCGTTTTGTCTTCGTGTGGACAGGGCCTTAGACTAGAAATCTCCATTTTGACAGTTACCATTGTTACCAGCCCAGAATTTTCAGCTGCCCTCTGCCTCAGTTTTAAAGCATAGGCTCTCTAAAATGTTGTGATGTCACGTGAACGCAACCTATTGCCATATCACCTGTCATTTTGGTCATTTACCACTGCAATTTCAATCTCTTCTACAAATCTATTGTATTGTATTGTTTTGCACTGTAAAACTAAATCACCAATACACAGCTAACACTTAATCAAATACTTTATTCCTGCAGTTTCTACTCGTCGCCCTACAGTCTGGGCCCGAACAGAATGATCGCTCAGACGTCCCTGCCTTACATGCATTCACCAGTCTCCTCCTACCAGGTCAGACCGTAACATTCATCTCTTATCAATGGTCTCAATGGTTACTGTCCATTTTGCTGTATATTTATTCAACTAAACCAGGGCTGCACATTATTGAAAAACTTGCGGTATGTGATACAGGTGTGTAATATTGTGATAATAATATTATTGCAACATTATACTAAACCGTATGTTCCATAAAATTTAAATACAAATTGTAAGTAATTTGTCTGTTAGAAACACAAAATCAGGACCAATACAAGGCTAAAAATTAATGAAAGTAAATCAGGGAAATTATAACAAAAAAACATTTTCTGTTTTAGGAGGTTGTATATGGAAAAATGTGTTCTGAGTGTGAATTTGCGACCATTGCAAATGCAATCAATCAATTTATTTTTGTATCGCCCAATTTCACAACAAGAGTCGCCTCATACGGTGTCACAGACATCAGAACAGTGGAACACGGATCAAGCAATGCAGATATTCTTCACAGAGTACACATTTTATCACTGATATAAAAATATTTGCAAAATATTGTGCAGCCCTAAACTAAACCGCAAAAATGACAAGCCAAGCTGTAAAACTAGACAATTTCACTTGTATTATGAATTAAAATTACATTTTGGACTGTTGTAAGTTCTACGATATAAAGGCCTACTGAGGTTAACATTGATGTGTGCATGTTTTGAATTTGCACATATTTAGCTGTATTTCTTTGGCTTTTAGGCTTTATTTGACAGATACAGTAGGCTGGCAGGAAATGGGGGAGAGAGATGGGGCAATGACATGGAGCAAAGTGGCCGGGACTCGAACCCGGGCCGCTCCAATGCGTGCTATGCGCTCTACCAGGTGAGCCACCGAGGAGCACCAAATACATAGATGTTTTTGACTTCCATTATCAAGCCAAAGAAATATTGTAAAATCTTGTGATATACTGTTCTAAACCTTTACTACCAGTTATTGGGTAGTTTAAAGTCGATATATCATGCAAAATCAAGTAACGTAAAAAGAACATGGTCGATTGTTCTTGGGGGACTTCTTCTTTGGTTCAGCACTTCAATTTGTACTTCCTGAGTAATTCTGCAAACCCGAAACTGTCCTCCATATTTTTAAAGCTCATAATCCAACATTGGAGCTTTTTTGGAGCCATGCTGTGCTTAAAGTGTGTTCACTGCGGTGCCACAGAGTTGCTAGTCATGTTGCTAGATGAAAAAGAAAGCTTATTTTGACTAAAATGCTCCTAATGTTGCCTGCAGCCCTGGCACCTATATTTTAAAGCAGTGGTTCTCAACTGGTCGGTCGGGCCTCGGGACTCAAAAGTGGGTAGTGGAACGATTTTCAGTGGGTTGTTAGCCTTTCCCTTTGAACCTTTTTGTTTCATATTTATTGTCTGAAGAAGAAAAAAATATATATTGAAACATTAAAATAACTAAAATTAAGAATATTTCACCTTAATTTGAGTTAAAGCTGCTAGTTGAATGGTTGCACTTAAAGTAAAAAAAAATTATTGAGCTTTATTATCTAAATTTTAGTACAATGAGACGTTTATTTTTTTCTAAATTTAAGTTTAGAAAACTTTTCCCATTGGCAAATTTCCTTAATTTACTTAATCAAATCAAGAGCAAATACTAATTTGAAGAAAATTGTATGTATTTCTAGATTACTTTTTGTAGTGTAGTCTGGTCATAATTTCAGTTTTACAGACTTATTTTATACTTTCAACAATAATTTTGTGTAAAATACCATATTTCACATGATTAAATTCTAATTTGGGTCACAGCTTCTCACACTGGGGTGATGGTGGGGCCCGACACCGCACCAGCTGAGAACCACTGTTTTAGGGTACATGTCTAATCCTTACAGAGACATTTTTTCAATTCATTAAATGTAAAAAATATAATTACTCAGGCACCCAAAATACAGTTGTAAGCCTCATGTGCATGATATGTCCACTTTAACATTGTTTGCATACACACTTCTGTTATAAAATGTTGTAAATGAGAAATAAATGACTGAATAATGTATGTTTTAGCAGTTTGCTGTGGTAAATGCAGTATAAGATAATGTTGTATGTACATTTGCAGGTACATAACCCGTCCTGGATGCACCATCAGTCATACCTCATGCAGCCAGTGGGTGCCCTTTCTGTTACTTCCTTTTCAAATCATTCTTATACTAGATTAGCCTTTTATATTTCACTCTCCTCTCAAATGTTACCAATAGTGCATCCCTAATGGATGCAGAGGTTTGCCTTGTCGACTCACCTGTTTGTCGTGTCGTTTAGGGCGCGGTTCTCACACCGACCATGGACCACGCCATGTCCATCCAGCCCACATCGATGATGGGCCCCCTCACTCAGCAGCTCAGCCACCTGTCGCTGGGCAGCACAGGCACAGTCAGTATAAACACACTACAGTACATCCACAAATTCAACATGCTCCTTGGTCAGAGTACCTTTTAAGAGTACTTGTATGGTATCAGGAAAACTTAAGGGGAGACACTGCAGGAATAATTCTTCAGGTTTTAGGCCGCTTTATATATTTTCACTTGGAAACAAATTCATTACCTGAATTACCGATTCAGTGTTTCTCCATAGAACTACTGTATAATGGAAATTGTAACTTCAGTGACCATTTTTGTCACATTATGACGACGATATCTCCACTTTAGTAGCACCCATACTCCAAACTTTCTTGTACTAAATATTTTGAATGTTTGTCCAGAGGGATTTTTCAATATTCCATTCCTAGCCTGAATCATAGCGTTTTGAACACTAAGAAACAAAGTGAAATGCGGATATTAACAGATTTTTTTTCCCAAATTACTAGCTTATTAAAAACTAAACACAAAATCCATAACAAATGTTTACATGAAAACATACAATACATTTTTTTTTTCTCGTATTCATGTCAGTGATATACAGCAAAGGTTTAAAATTCAGTCATTTTATTTTTCCCTGTTCACATGCAGTGTCTTGCCTTGATAATAAATTAACTCAATTTTAATTGTGTAATGTTTGACCTTTTCCCTGCAGTATATTCCGGCCAACACAGCTATGCAGGGGACCTATATCCCGCAGTACACCCCAGTGCCTCCCTCAAACGTCACGGTTGAGGTAGGACACTCTATTCCATATAGGGCCCTGTTGTACTAGTACTGTATTCTTGTAGAGTAAAATCTTTTTTGCCTCATATGAGTATGTTTTTTAAGTGGAAAAACATAGACCACTGTGTAAAGTTTGTATCATACAATAGGTCATAATTTCAGTTGTAGAGCAGGTATAAGAAGAAGAAGAATATCCATTTGTGGATATTCTTCTCAAAACAGAATATCCACAAATGAACTTGATCCTTGTTAGATTGATCCTTCTTTACGAGGAAATATTTTGACCTTAGTTCATATGTGCTGGCAAAGAAGACATCAGAAGAATTGTGCTTATTCATGTGTATAGAGATATTAGCCATAGACCAAGTCGTAAAATCAGCATTTTGATGGTTATCATAGTCACCATCTCAGCATACAATTCCTACCTGCCAACCACTTCAATTTTAAACTAATGATAACAATACATTTTATTTATGGGCTCCTTTTAGCATTGACAAGATCATCTAGATTGGAAGACAGTATAAACCTATTTTAAATACAGTCTTCTGGCCATTTTTCATAGAACATGAATGATAACACAATTAATAAATCATAATCATCAAATCATAATGAAACAGAAACTACTGTACTCGAATGTCACTGATAGCGTTTACATGACCTTCAATAACTTCCAGGAAAATTGTTCAGAGCAAAGAAAAAAAAAAATCAGCTGAAATACAGGACTCTCTGACAAAATAAGACTGTCTGGAAAAAATGGTGTTTGTTTCAAGATGCACAATATGTAAACTTTTGATCAGGGACATTGGGCTAGTTTCTAGTTGAAAAGCGTAAACACCTTTTTTGACAATAAATGGCTTCATGCAACCACTAACCATGAGTGAAATAAAGGGTCTTGTGTTTAATATTCTATGAAATGCATACGTTTACATACCCTGACATTCTGCCAGGGGATGTGGACATTTGAGCCAAACTGTACATAGGCTCTTTTTGTTGTTAAGATTATGGACAACCCCGAAAGATTTGTTGGGGTTGTTCAAAACAAATCAAATTGTTTTTGTATAGCCCAATATCACAAAAGAAGTTGCTTCACAGGGCTGCAGCAATATTACTGATTTACAAACTGTTTGGAAGCCAATAATAACGCAGACAGACAAACAGTGAAACAGAAAAACAAATGTAATGTTCACAGTTGATGCTGCATATCAGCGAAAGAACATAGGAAACTAATGCATGGATACAGGGGCTTTAGTACACATAACTAATCCAAATTAACCTAAAAATCTTCTGCCGTTTTGATGATTTGTTTCCAGGAGAACGGAGGTCAGCAGCAGCAGCAGCAGCAGCAGGTGGCCATGGATACTCCTGCAGAGCACTCAAACTACTCATACCAACACACCAAGTAAAGCTAAGGTCTGTCCCAACTATCCAAGAAATGTCCACTTTTCATCTAGGATTCAACTGTTAATATGTTTAATAGGAATGCACCAATACCACTTTTTCTCAAACTCATACGAGAACATGTACGAGTACAAGTCATTTTCTTCAAACATATTTATAGTCCATCTTAGCTAGGTTAGTGATTACTTCTCATTTCCATTTACTTCAGTCATTTAGCAATTCTTTCAAAAGAAGTTAGAGCTGAATTTACATTTAAAGTAAAGCTATTTGAATGTATTTATTTTTGTAATAAGCATGTGATTTTCCAGTGCTTTATGTTGTGATTTGTTTCTTCTCACTTTGTTCTTTAATTAAGATGAAAATGATATGAAACAGTTCTGTCCACATTGTACACCCGGTCCATACCCAAACGTTACTCAGTTTCTGTGTTGTATTTTTCTATAATAGTATTTAGATTGGACTTATTATCTAACTAGACTGGCCACATTTTGCAGTAGCCTCCCTACAGCTAGAACAGATTTGGTTGTGTGTTTGCTCGCACTAACTTGTTAAATTAGCATTTTGGATTTTGGATGTTTTTGTTCCAGCAGCCTCTAAATGTTGCTCAATATGGACATGGACGTGATACCGCTTTTAAAAGCTTTTCCTGAGCACTTTTTAGTCGCTGGTTTACAGACGCAGATGAGAACAACCAATTCACCATTGGCTGATAGTTAGCGACCATAGAATGTAAAAGAAAGATGGAGGTAGCCTGTGTGGCTTTCCGCATACCATTCAGCGTGGGCTAACGAAGCCAATTCATGCTAGCAGTTGAACCGCCGCCATATTGAATTTTTGGAGCCAAATCCATATTTGGTATGTGCAAATGACATTCTCTTTTAATGATGAAAATATTAAAAGACAAAGAACAGGGAGGTGTAGCACGTGGTAAGACAAGCACTTGAGGGTCATTAACAAGACTATTTCCAATAATGAGGGGTCAAAATTTTCAATGAAAGGTCAATAGGTCAATAGTCAATAGTCAATAGTCAATAGTCAGTTCCAGTTTCTGAAGCCAGCCCCTGTATTCTACCTAGCTTTGCGGAGAACTAGCCAATTGTTTCGCCATCATTAATGTACACTCAATGTTAGCCACATGCTTGTGTTGAAAACATATCAGATTCACTGCTATGGTACAATAAAGACAACACTTTGCACTGGTTAAATTCTGCCCAGACTCTGCAGTCTGAATTCTTCAGCTTGTTGCTCAGCTGTGGGGTCCATATTAATGAGCACGAGTACCAGTTGAAGCACATGGTCTCGACCTGATACTGGTATTGGTGCTCTCCTAATGTTTATTTAAAAATGCAGACGTTTTCATTATCAGACTAGGATACATCAAGTCCTTATTCTTTAATTTTGCACATTAGGACCATTAATAATATGCAAGATTCTCATTCAATTCTCAGCAAAATCACTTGCCCATGTATTGTTTCATAACTGAGATTTTTGTTATAGTTTTTTCATGGTAAGAATGGTAAAGAAAAAAGGAAAGACACGAGAACTGTGTGTGTTGCAGCTCGGGGCGTGAGGAGGAGGTGGCGCCTGTTGACTCTGACCAATCAGGATTCAGGAAGCGCGCTCGTCCCCTGCACCTGGACCGAACCCGGATGACAAAAGGAACATAAGTGTGCGTGCGTTGTTGTGCCTGTTTTGTGCGATTGTTAATGTTCGATTGCGTACATGTTGATTGTGTTCTTACTTTTTTTTTTTTTTTTTTACACCGAACGGACTTTGTTTATGGGACTTTCCACCCGAGTATCAACCAAAGGTGGGATTCTTCTACGGAGACACTATTTTGATAACACGCGTCTAGACGAGAAGGAGTCGGAGGAGCGCTATTTTTGTGCAGATTCAAATGAAATCCTATTTTTAAAGAGCATTCTGGACGCTTCAGAGTCGAGGAAGAGTTAATGCATTTTTTTTTGTGGTTTGTTTTTGTAAAATATGCAAACTTTATGTTGTTTTTTCCGATGTCTGTTGTTCGACATTGAATTTTGCAGCAGCGCAGCAACAATTTGTACAGATTTGAAACATTTTATTACCGCTGGTCTGGTTACGGTCCAGGTTATGTTCGGAGGCAAACCGTTTAAAGCTACTTCTTCCTGTTAACTGCTGCAAAGACGTTTATTTCACGCACACGGGATAAAACTTTAAAAGTGTTTATAGCTTAGTTAGTCGCATTCACACAAGACAATCAATTCTTTCTATTTATATTTGAATTTCTATTTTTTAGATTTCTTTTCTAGAGATCATAAAAGTTTATAGAAAGAAAGTTATTTAATAGTTTATTTTGCAAAGTAATATAGATAGACAATACAAACTTCATGACGCACTGAGAGCTCGAAGAGTGAAATTATTAAGGGCTTTAAAAACATATATGCTTTTTACCTAAAAGTTGAAGCCAAGTCTGATATTAAAATTGTTTTCGAGTTACTTTTGTAAAATAGCCTTGTCCATGAAGCTATGAGAAGTGGTTTTAAGCGGTCATCAGTTGTGTTTTTTTGCCGACTCATCCTTTAGGCCATTTGGGATGAAGCGAAAACATGACACAGGTGGGTTTTTGTCATGTACAGATCAATGCATATTAAGATTATGGGCAACACTTTATAGTAACGACACTATTAGGCGTTTGTCACAGATTTTGTAAAGCATTTGTAAATACTTGCTTCAACATTCACAAAACTTTCAAAAACTTTATGAAAAGATAACTGCTGCTGGTGTAAGCTTGCCTTTGGAAATATTTCATAAATGATGAAGGATCTGCCGATGTTTAATAGTGTCGATATTAAAAAGCGCGACCAAATTAAGATGTAGTTTATGAGGGAAATCTAACAGAGGCTGACTACCTGAGATCCTATGAGAGGGAGCGTCAGTCTTTTTCAATGCTGCTGTGTCACAGTTTGTATGGAGCCCGAAAGTCACTGAAAAAGAGGAAATAGTCACTATTACAATCTAGCGGTGTGTAGTCAAATAAAAAGGCTGTTCATGTGGCATTGTTGCATTTGACAGATCCCATAACTAACCTAACCTGATTTTATAGTGTGGATTTTATGAAAGAATTTGCCTTTTTTAATCTGTCTAAAAGCAAATAGCCGATTTGAGCAAGTTAACGGTCAATGAAGCTTTTTGTAATAATCTGGTCTGTCCACGTGAAGCAAAAACTCTGTCATGAAGTTCAAAGTCTTCTCTCCTCCGCCGGAGTTCAGCTGAATACAACGGGCTTCAAATTCCAGACTGTTGTAGCGATACCTAGCTAGTGGAACAACAGGTAAAGCACTTACCTTCCACACATCCCGATTGTTCACGTGAATTAGATTTGCGTTGCAGTCGGAGCCCAGATTGAGCCATTGTGAACGAGGCGGACCGCCACAAAAACACCTTAGCGATTGGTAAAAATGCGCTATACAGACACATTTTTACAATGTAGATCCATGGTGGAAAAAGAAATTTACTCTAGTAACAGAAAATAAAATTATTACAATTAGCCTACTTTCAATTACTAGTATATATTTATTTATTATCCGTCTCAAATAGATAGAAATAAATGCATACTAAACGTAAATCGATTCTAACATAGCCTTAGCAAGCTGGCTAGTTCAGGAAACTTTCATATAGCCTGTTAGCATTAGCATTAGCATTACATCAGAAATTATGACTGATTAAGATGTTCTTTGATGTTCTTTCAACCCATTGGCTACATTTACAAAGTCCGGTTATAGATTATAAATGAATGTACAGACCTTTTAAGATTTAACTTTATATAATGATTAGCGTGTAAAAGTGGCATCTGAGCAAACCGCGAAATCGATGCGATAGTTTGCAGCTTTTTGTGGGCATGGATATGTATTTAGATGCCACAAAACCTCCTCCATCAATATGTTAACCGTGTTTTAGCAGGATTGTTCTATTATGACAAAAAGTTTGATTTTTCCTTGACTTTTGGGACTCCGTAAAGTTGGCTTCACCATCAGTGACTTGTTTTTGTAGAAAATGTGTTTTTTGTGTCTTCTTTTGTGTCTGTCACTTGAACTTTTAGAGCTAAGTTGCCTTAATTTTGATGACTTTTTCTCTTTTTGATGTAGACTAGATTCTTAGCTGTAGGAAATTTAGCGCCTTTTTGTGTTCTTGATTTTAGTTTTTTTTGTTTTGTTTTCTCTTGTTGAAATATCTTCCGTTCCAAACCCAGGTGCTGATCTTGTATCGCACCTGAAAACCGCGTGCTGAACCAAACACTGACTTTTGGCATGTCCACGTATCGCAACCCAAAAACACGTTGAGTAATTTATGTGAAACCGGTGACTGTAGATATGTAGATAATCGGAGGCAGGATGCTCACTAGACCGTGGAAGTGCCATTACAGATGATTTTAAGCCTTTAGTGAGCCCTGGTCTGGATTTGTGTTCAAAGTTGTGCAAAAACTCTTGTTGCTATAAGCCTTAAACGTCGCTCTACAGATGAAACTGCCGCATAGGAGCGAGGGGAGTTGTAAATATGGAAACAGGCGCATGTTGTTTTAGATGTTTTAGGTTTTGAAAATAGTTTGTTTGTGATTTTGTTTCGTTTTCGTCACTCTTTTTTTCCGATTCTGCAACCAAAGATGTTGTAGCCATCCACAAAACAGCTCTTGGTCGAGACATGGATACAAAAATGAAGATTTAATTTGTTTTTCACAATTGCTTTTAGAAACATCTGGCTCGAAGGTATCTATGCTAAGTCACAGTGTAGGTTTGCTATATGTCCCTTTAGCAAGTATTTTCAAAATACATTTCTGTATGGGCTATATTCATCATATCACAATGAGATGTAAACTATGAGTCCAAATGTGATCTAATGTTCATTCCAGGGTTGTTCCGATACCGATTTATCAGGCATCTGACTGTATCAATGAGCACCTGAACCAAAAAAGATCCTATGCCATATTCTGTTCTTTTCACTCTGCAGACTCGAAAACCTCTAATAATCACAACCTGTTACCTTTTTTTTTTTTTTTTTATCATTTCTTTAGTCTTTTGAGTGGAAGAAAAGCATTGGCAGAATCTAGCAGCATAACTCACAGTGCACAGACTTTGTTCATCATACATAATGAGCCATGTGGTGTGGGTTTTTGCATCTTTCAGGCTTTAGCGTTTTCATTTACTTTCGGCTGACTAGTACTACTCTGACCACATCTAGTTCCATTCGATCCGATAAGTACCGATGAAGCTGAGGACACACCATGCGATTTACAAGTTTGATGAGCTTATAGTTCTCTCAAATGGAAATTAAATGGAGGCAAAGAAGTGGGATGTATTTCTCATGGACTTGTTAAGAAGAACAGCTGAGGGAAGTGGGTACGGCCTGAAATCCATGAGTGCTTCTGAAGTTTGTTTGCAGCTCAGATCTAGTTGGAAAAAAGGTGTTCTTCAGGCCTTTTGGCGATATAATTTTGTGCTGTTTTGCATAGTCTGTGTGAAGCTTGCTGTGGCTGCTGCTTTGTTGTTTCGCTCTTATGATTGAGACATGAAAAAGCAATAGGCCTCTTTCGATAAGACAGGGCGTTTTGCAAGTGTCTCCACAGCCTTTAACGAACTGTATCGCTCCTAAAGGGGGGGTTCAACTCAGACCACTTCAGGACTAGGTTCTAGAGCGCTTTGCCTATTGGAGCGGTTTGGGAGGAGGGAGAGAGGAAGCTCTCATACGCACGGACATGTAGGATTTAGATGAGGAAAAATGCATTAGTACAGTGGGGCAGAGACGTAGCTCCACTGCGCCCTCTGGTGGCCACTCCGGATAGAGACCGGAGCGCTTGTCTTCAAGTGAACCGCCCTCACATGGCCTGAACCGGTCCGATCTTATCGAGAGAGGGCTAAAGATATCGCTCACTCAGTGTTTCCCATTAATAACAGAGACTATGGTGGCCTTTTGAAGGCAACATATCAGTACAAGTGACTTGTTTACACTAGGGCTGGGAAAATTATCGCGTTAACGCATTGCGTCAAAATGGTAGAATTATCGCGATAAAATAAATGAACGCAGCGTTAAAATTCCTCCCCTTTAACCTTCACTGCTTCGAAGTGACGCAGCTGCTCTCTGCAGAACACCATACCGCTAACAACGTGGCATGTCTGGGGGACAGGCTGTGTTTGCGGCTGTGGGAGCAAGCAGCCCGCGGTGTCATTGAGCAGCCCGCGTGTCAGCAGTGAGGTTTGGAACGGATCACGGACGACACATGACAGCGGAGAGAAAAGGGAAGAAAGCCACACAATCACCGTTTCACTGCTTTATGAATGAAATGTCACTCCACGGCATGGCTCTAATGGGAAAGTCCCAGTTTACCCAGTTCGGGACAGTACTTCTGTTTGTTTTGTGTTCATGTGCCATGTGGCT
>OMNZ01052289.1:0-13959 GCA_900303255.1 Lesueurigobius sanzi
GATTCCGCCTAGACTATTTTAAATCGAAACCTCAATAACTTTTCAATTATTTATTGCTACAGAGATAAACAGTTGGTAAAAAGTCAATAATTAGCTGTAGTTACTATTTATGATGTTTATTTGCTTCTTTACAATGAAAACAAGCTGCTGACCTGCTGTAATGTGTGGTTTTTTTGGGCAGAATTCATATTTTCTGTCTTTCAACCTCAATTACTCAGGCCCACTATGGTTTTCTTGAAAATGTTCACATCTACAGTCTCCCCATAGACATTCATATCATTTGAGAGCAATATGAACATTTTAGACATTTTACAAGCTGTTAAAACCCTTCCAGAGTATGAGTATACACAGCAGGGCTTAAGAGGTTAATGAAATGGAGATGTTGCTGCAATGTTACAATTTCCCATAGTTCTATAGAGAAACTTTGAATTAGTGCAATAATTACACTCCTTATTGAACAGTACAAGTGTCCAGGTGAAGGTACACAGAAGAGAAAACTGGTTGTTAGTTTTTACTGCAGTGTCTCCCCTTAAATTTCTCTTGGCCGAACCTGGAGTTACCCTGATTGCAGAGTAAGAGCTGCTGCAGAAGTGGTATTAGCCTGAGTGGTAGTATTTTTTAATTGCCAACCCCCCCCCCCCCAAAAGCCGGCGTCCAATCTCCTCTAGTTCTTACCGGTATCATGTCACGCTGTGTTGTGTGTGTCAAGCGGTGCAACTTCATAAGCTCCTTTATCAGCATACTCACCCCCCTCGCTTGACCGCTGACCCCCCCGCTGTCTCTTTTCATTTTTCCCATACTTTCACACACACACACACGCACACACACACACTCCAAACCCCTCACGCACATTTACTCACACAAACACCAATCTCCCTCTGAATGAAGCCCTCATCTGTCCAAACTAAACGGGCTCAGCAGCGCAGGTGTACCGAGACTAAACAGAGCCCGAATAATCCGAGCATACAGTTATTGTTGGGCTAATAATAGTAGACAGGAGGCTTCAGATACAGGCCTGTAATTCCCAGACACCCTTTGGATTATGGAAGGCAAGGATTAATGTGCCTATTCTCATCCCTGCTGTCTGCCTGTGCGTGACCTACCCCACTGTATACGGTCTGGGCCTCCAAATAACTCAATTAAAAGACAATTTATTACAGCAATTTGCAGCCACGGATGAAAATAAACTGGCCGGTCTAAATGTGGACACGGGGGGCTTACAGATGCTTTTGTTGCAGGCGTTCAAAGCATGTGGTAAAATTAGTTATGGTAAGGTGTGATGGATAGTGATAAGCATGTATATGAAGATGGACAGGGTGTCAGAGCAGGAATGCGAGGTATGCTCCCTCTGCGTCCGCCTCCCGGAGAGAGGCTGCTGCGATGAATGGCAGAACTCGCATAGAAATGATGGAAACAACTGAAAAAATAAAATGTCTTTTTAAGTATTGCATAAGAGAAGTGGGGCGTACGCCGTCTTTCTGTTCCGTTGAAGTCCACATCTTACAAATAGGTTAAGGTGTCATCTCATAATCAATATACATAAACATATATAATATTGATCCCAAGATAACTATTCAAATGTGCTCCCCATGAGGCGGGTCGTTCCTTCTGCGGTCATGTCTGCCAAAACTGACCGTGTGGATGTCATCCGTGCATGAACCGCGACCATACGACCACCCACACCAAGGACCACATCATAAAGTGGGCTATTTGGCTGGGGACTAGCAAGACCAAAACCACGGCTAAAACTTGGATTATGGGTGTAAGCCAGGTTTAAAACAAGAAATACCTAAACTTTAATGCTGCTTAAATTGAATTGTATAAGTACATTGCAAACAATTGTGCCTTGATGAATTAAAATGACTGGAATTTACATCTGTGCTCAAAAGTTTACATACCCTTTTGATCTTTTGGCCATTTTTCATAGATTATGAATGATAACACAAAAATCTTTTTGTCCACTTATGGTTAGTGGTTGTGCAAAGCCATTTATTGCCAAAGATCTGAGTTTACTTTCTGAATGGTGTTCATCTTGTCTTCAAGTTACTTTACTGTTTAAGTTTCTTCTATATCAGACAATAAGGTAAGCGATGTGTTATTCATTTACCTTAACATGTTTCGAAAGCCGTACTGCTTCCTTCTTCAGAAGAGAACACTTCTGAAGAAGGAAGATTTCATATGATATGAATGATTACACAAAAATCTTCCTTCTGCATAGGTTTACATACCCTGACGTTCTGCCAGGGTAACTTTAGGGCACAACTGTACATTTGGCCTTATTTCGAAAAATTCTAAAAAATAAAATCCTGCCAATAGAGTAAGATTTCGTATTATTATTTCAAATAAAGTGAGACCTATTTTGAAATGAGACATTTAATCTTAATTTAGATGCAAATATGTGTGTTTTGTTATTTCTGTTCCATTGGCAAATAGCTACATTCATCTACTCATTAAATTCTTTTAAAACTTGTTTCAAAATGAGTTTTTTGCAGTGTAGGCCTGTACAAGTGCCAGTATGTACCACGGTTTGAGAACCATTAAAATACTTGTGTAGGTGTATCAAGAATCCGATGGAGAGTAGGAATCAATTATAATATATCTGTTCTATACAATAATCATCAAGAGTATGTGCATTCATTCAGGAAAACTAATATTGATTGAAATAGTTTATTTAGAGTTTTAGTGAAGTGATAGTATAAGTATAAATGTATTACAAATGTTATAGAATGCGTATAATTGACCCTCTGTGCCTGAATTTTCATTAATAAGTAAGTAACTAAAAATAAAAAAAACTCTAAACTCCCTTGCTGATCTCTGCAGGTACAAATCCATCTTGCAGGATTTTGTATTCTGGTCCAATCAGGAGGAGAGGGGGAGGTGGTTTACTTTAAAAAATTTCTTTCTCTCCTCATTTTGTAAACTAACAGACTATCACGTTTAACATAGTGTCAATATCTTCTTTTTTGTGTCTTGAACTCATCTTGAGACCCGACTCCGAGGTCCCACTTTGGGATCCACTGTTTTATATGACAAAGGGTATGTCTCTAATCATGTTATGGAAGTTGACAACTCAGTTAAACAGTTATCATAAAATAGTGTAGCTGGACATGACAAAAGTGGTTATGTTTTTTTTTGTGTTGCTAACAATAAAGCCACATTCAAAGTTATGTGAACAACGTGATTCGTCTTTCTATATAAACTAGCTGTGATCCGATAAAAGACAAGGCACCTTTGCTCCACTGAAGTCTGGCTTTGTTTTTGCTCCATTTTTCTATAAGGCTTTTTCAAGTCTGTTTCTATGGAATGTAGCGGACCAGATGTTATCACCTCTCATCACCATCTGAATGTAATTTAAAGCTGTTCCACAAACGCATAAAAACTCCATTGGCGCGCGTTAATTCTCGCATCCCTGGAGATTTGCATTCAAAACAATAACATTTTGGAACTTGACGCAAGAAGCCAGGCGCTCATCTGAACTGACCGTGGATGGCCTGGCCCCCTCCCACTTTCACAATCACACCGTGTTCTCACTCCACTCCACACTCTTGGAAACGCGCACACGCACTCTGGACCTCGGGAGAGATCTTCTCTTTACATCTGGAACGAAATGCGGCACGTTTGGGCGCATACTTTGGCGTTTCTTTGGATGGGATAGAATAGCTCAGATAGCTTTGTGACATTTTGACAGAGAGAGATACGTAACTTGAGGAGACATGTCGACCGCGCAAGGACTCCTCAATAGCGTCTTCTCGTGCTCTTCACCTGCGTCCAAGGCTTTAGCCAAGCGCAGACTCCGCCAGACGCGCAGTTTAGACCCTGCTATAATCCGACACTGCGGCGCAGACGGGATAAACACCGCTCCAACTTTGGATACAGGTGCGCCTCCGTCAAAACCATCTTTACGCACCAAGGCTGCGAAGGAACCAATGACCCCATCCCTCTCCACGCCGTCCATACCTCTGGATATTTCGCCCTCCTCCAACTTCCACTTCGACTATGACACGGTGAAGCGCGCCAAACGGAATACCGCGGGGGATTTGCCGTTTCTGGTGCGGGGGCCCGGGGTGGCGTCCTCGGCCAGCACCGGTGCGCTCTTCTCGCCGCGGAGGTGGCTGCAGAAGAAGGCGGCCCCGTCCTGCTCTCATGCTTTCGTGGTGTGGAAGTCTGAGGTAATGTTTGATACTCTATTTTTTCCCCCCGTTTGCACAATGAGAAGAGATTAAGACGCATTAAACATGAAGCAATGGATTATAGTTGCAGATTTGGTTGCAGATTTTGGCATTGACACATGCGTTACTTCATGTGTGCCAGACATTTTGGCAAGAGTGCAGAGACACAAGCAGCTGTAATTGTTATGAAACATATAATATAGGCGATTATTCTGAGAAATGGAATAAAACTATTAGGGATTAGAGATGTGGCAATACTTGTCTTCAAATAATTTGGTTGTGTTTGCCAAAGATTTGATAACTGGATGTTGATATTAGTTGCACATGGGCTATATGTTCCAAAATAGCAATGCTCATAATAGTCTAATGCTCATTATAGTCCAGTGAGTTAGTTATAGAGTTGCATGCAGTGCCCGAGTTCCTGATGTGCGCTGGGATGTTGAATGGTCCTCTTGGGGATTTATAACGCAAAAATGTTTTGTTTTTTCCCCACTCATAGTGGTTGTGCGAAGCCATTTATTGTCAAAGAACTGAGTTTACTCCTATGAAATCATAATGAAACAGAAACTACTCAAATGTCCCTAATCTAACGTTTACATGACCTTCAACAACTGCCAGGAAAATTGCTCTGGAGCAAAAAAAAACTCACTTCAGCTGAAATAGGACTCTGACAAAAGTGGACTCTCCAAAAGCGAGAAATTTGTTTCAGGATGCACAATATGTAAACTTTTGATCAGGGACATTTGGCTACTTTCTTGTTGAAAAGCGTAAACAAACGATTTTTCTTGGACGATAAATAGCCTCACGCGACCATTAACCATGCGTGAAGTAAAGGTTTTTGTGTTATCATTCATATTCTATGAAATGCATAAGACAGTCTGCCAGGGCGTGTAAACTTTTGAGCACAACTGTATCTTTGGCCTTATTTGCAGAAACTTAAGGTGGCCACACACTACAGGATTTTAAATCTTTTGAGACTAAAAATCTGTGCACAGACCACACACACTTAAGGACAGACATGAGGACACACATACACACAGAGAAGTCCCACGACAGATCATGCCATGAGAGAAAGTTTCTATTGAGCCACTCCTCCGAAGACTGAAAATCTGGCTAAAAATCCTGTAGTGTGTGCTCTGGGCTATTTGTTGTTCCAAAATAGCAAGCTAATGCTCATTATAGCTCAGTGAGTTAGTTTTAGAGTGGTGAGCATGTGCCCGAGTTCCTGATGTGTGCTGGGATGTTGAATGGTCCACTTGGGGATTTATAGCTGGCCGCTCTCCAGTATCAAATGCTTTTGTTCTTGTGTTGACAACCGCTTCGAGTCTGTGTCTTGCTTCGGGGCACATGGGTATTTCCTTAAGGACACTGCACTTGGTTTTGAGTTTCCCCAAATGTCTGCGGGGAGCATACGTCAGTTTAATTTGGAATCCTTAGCTGGTCTTTTGTGTTCAAATTAAGTGAGTGTTTGAAATCCCATACCAAAACATACTTGGCAGACTTATTTTTAGTATTAGGGGGTGCTTTATAGGCTGCATAGTTGGCACCGGTCCACAAGCACTGATGGAAAGGTATGATAATTTTTCTTTGGGAGATTTAACAAGGTCTATATGCAGTTTGCTTAGCCCTATGTTGTTATAATGAATATAGCATGTTTTCAAAGGTCTTATGAGACACATGGCTTCAAAATTGGTTCTCACGACTTGGAACGGTCAAGGGGTCAAGAAGCCTGCGCTCCCCCATCATTTCCGATTGCACAGAACATCTCCTCTCCCCGGTCTGCTTTCCGGTTTTTTCTCACATCCAAATGTTCCCCTCCGAAATTTAGAAATCTCAAACTTTTCCCACAAGTTTCCACACTGGACAACATGAGGTCATTAGCAAAATCCACACCGTGAAGTTATATTGCCCCTTGGTGTATTATTTAAAAAGGCAAAGAATGCTGTATTGGTCCACTGGGAAGTTTTACAATTCACGGACTGTGATGTGCAATCTTAAAATGTGCTATAAAGTGTGTCCCTATGTGAAGAATGTAGTGAAAGTGTGACAAAAACTAGTTTTGCAGAGAATAAATAAATGGGGACATGTTGCATAATTGTGCTGGAGGTGATGAAATGTTTTTAAATGGTCTGTACATTATGTAATTGAGTGATTCAGAACCTTTTTGTCTTGCACATCCTTTACTTGTGGGGGTCGGTGGGTCGGGTGGCTGAAGGGGAACGATTATTTGTGTATATGAGGGCACACTTGTGGGGGTCGGGTGAGCAAAGGGGAACAACTCTTCATATGTATGGGTAAATACTTGTTGTTAAGCGCTTTGTGTTACATGAAAAGCACTTTATAAGTAATAATTGATTGATCCTTTAACTAAAACTTCATCAGTAAAACAGCTCGGGATCTTGACCTCTCCCCATCAGCAGACGGGGGTGGGACAAAGAAATTGGACACAATGTGAATAGCTATGATCAGACTAAAGGTAAAGGTAAAACTAAATATTGCAACATAGTTTATACAGTAAGAAGTCAAGAGGATAGGGCTCAGTGTACTGTACTTCCCACAGCAGTATAGATCCTATAGCAGCCTTGCTTATATAGCTGACCTGACCATAAGCTATTTCGAAAACAGACTGTGTCTGCTTCTTTAACATGAGATGGAAGTTGATTTCATAAAACCGGAGCTGGCACGTGGCACTGTTATAAGAGGCATGTGTCCAGAGTGTTGTGTTTTATGTACTGTATTAAAGCTGCACGATATTGAGAAAAAAACATGCGATATGCGACACTGGTATTTTCTGTTCAGGTCCATTTGGGCACAAGTTAGTGGCCCGGTGGCTGTATGGGTGCAGCATGGGTGGCGCCTCTGCTTTCCATCACAATTGATCCTGGAGCGTCATAGAGGCCTCTGTGATGGACACGTTGCCAAGCTGCACCCATACAGACACTAAAAATGAAATACTAATAATAAGGTTTTGTTTTTCACATAAAAAGTTTCATAAGGCGCCTTATCTGTGTTAATAATAAAACACAGTGTAATAAGAAAATCCAATGCTATGAGGTCACTAGCTTATTAAAATTATTATTTATATATTTAAAAATGAATCAATAAAACGATATAACTGAATAATTGGTGCAGTCCAGGGGTTCTGTTGTGGGTTTGAGTCCTGGCCCATCATCTCTCTGCTCTTCACTCCCTTTACCGCTGTACCGTCTTAAATCTCTAAAGAATGATTGTACTGGTTGATTTAGAAAGTGTGCTATGCCTGCTATGCAAACAAGGCATGTTTCCATACACTATGAAATACACACCAAGTATTTTTAAGACTTGGAGGAGGCAGTGGTGTAATGATAGTAAAGCATTCGCCTGGGAACCGGAAGGTCATCGGTTCAAGCCAAACTGAAGTGCATGTGGTCACTGTAGCACTGCAGGCAACATTGACCCTCTTTGTCCCCTAATGCGGCCCGTTTGCAACAGGAAAGGTCAAAAAATGGGGCAACTAACCTATAAAAAAAACTAACAAAAACCTGAACATGACTGATGTACTGATGTTGACCTTGTAAATTTACTGTACTGACTAATCATTGACCGGAGACCATTAAAAGTTTCAGCAATTTTTACTATTGTTTAATGTAGAGGTTGGGTAAATGAGCAAACCCTAGGTCAACACTTACGTCAAGGGTGAGGGCAAGGATGTAAATTGCTGTTATGTTGTATTAAGTTATTGTTCAATATTGGCAGAGAGAATGAAAAACATAAAAAATAAATAAATGTTAAGTTATGTGAGATGTCATAGGCTAATAATCAAGGTTGTGCATGTTGGGCTGTTATTCGTTAAAATCTTGTAGTAAATTTCACTGTTAGTATAAACGAAGCAGGTGTATCAGGGCTTGTTTGTGCCTAATGCAGTCAATCTACTGAACAAGCGCTGAACCTTTGGCAACTAAGATAAGATAAGATCATTTTTATTTTCTCCTGCAGGAGAAATTTGTGACCGGTCATGGAAACAAGGGACACAAGTCGCCAGCACAACATTCCAGCAAAATAGCACAGAAGGGTTTTTTTTTTTTTACAAACATCACAAAACCATATACCTTCACCATTAAATGACCAAAAAAAAACACAATTCCATCAACAGAGGGCCTCCCACATGACTGCCAGGAACAGGCTTTAAAACAGTCTAGGATGTACTCAAGATCTTTTATTCTATTGCACCAAGCCTAACCCTTCCCTAAGCCTTCCCTCAGCCTAACGTGCAACTAAGCAGTGTTGCACTTTTGAAATAAAGTGTTAAATCTGTTTTACTGTATTTTTTGTTGAGTATTGTATTTTTTGTCTTTTATTCTGTGAAACACTTTGGACAGTGTATAGAAATACATTGACCTTGACCTAGTGGAGCCTGCAGTACATGAATGTAATGTTCTATGGAATGTTGTGTCACTAATTCCTTTGCTGTTCATTGTTGCCATCTGTCCAGCTGTGTTTTGTTGTGAGTTTGTGATGGTGATGGTGACAAAAACAAATTTCCAATGGTGGACTATAATATTCCTTATTTCTATAGATCATGGTAGTAACTGTAAGCTTGCCTTGTCTCACTAAAGATGCAACAAAAAGATCTCACGTTGATCTTCCCAAGACAAGTCTGTGTAAACATCAGTACAATCAGATCTGTGGCAGGACCGCAGTGTGATTCATGGTGTGATTGCAGCCGTTTTCGTTTCTTGTTGTCAAATAAGATAATACGCACGCTTCATTTCTCAAATTACCTATTTTTACCGCACCACAGAGTTGCAAAGGGGCGTGAGCGATGTTGTTTGGAGAAGGGGGGTTATTTGCGGACCAAATCTGGCAACCGCTCGACTTGTGACATCAGTTGCTTTGGAAAAGCCTTCAATGCTTGTGTGTAGTAAATCTTGCAAAGCTTGCAGAAACTTTTCAAACTCCCAGTGTCATATTTATGTAATCAGAAATTACTCTTTTGGCCAGAGTTTTGGTATTTGGAGATGTGTTTGTAATGAACAATCCAAACTGATGTGTTAACATTGGCTGCTGCCAATAGCCTGCAGTTGTTTATGGCAATTGTTTCTAGGAACATTACCTTATAGAGAGAATCTTACACTTGGGGAAGAATGTGACTTTTTAAAAATAATATATAATATTACAGGCCTTATCTGATTGTTTTCTAGTCGTGAAATGAAATGTGTGTTGTCCACAGTATATTGTGAAAAAAATTATAAAAATTATTGATTGTGAACTTGTGGGCTATAGTTGTTGTTTACATTGTTGTGATGTTGCTCCTGGAACGTTGTAAAATGCGCTCATGAACTCCCAGTGAAGAATTGGACTTGGACTGTTAGAATTGCCTTAGGGAACTTGGGAATGACCATAATTACCAATATTCTCTATTCTCTATCATTGTTTGTAGAAAAAAAAAAAAAACGTATTATGTGGACTCTCATTTCGTCTTTTTATTTGAGCATGAGTTTCACAAAGTTGGACATAAAGGTACAGATCAGCATTGAAAGCAAAGCGAAAGAGAATACATAAATAAATATATATATACAGAGCAGATACGATGCCCAAAAGGAGTAGGCAGAAGCAAAAGCTTGTGAGCTCTGACCATTGAGTCATTCCATTGTGGTCAACAGTCTCATTAAACCCTTATTCTTTCCCATTTTCTATCATATCAACTGTATGTTTTGATGATATAGTTTCAGGTTTTTGTTAGGGGAAACAAAGCTTTTCAAGGTTATGGACTTTGTGGAACAGTTAGGGCTTTTCAACCCATTGGAATACAAGCATGGAAATAAAAGAGTAGGCAAGTTTATTTATAGCACACAGTTTGTAAGAAATCCAAAGTGCTTGTATTAAAGTTCATAAAAAAATCATGAAGACTTCTCCAGATTTACCTACATTTGAAACATCCACAGTGTTATTTTGTCTTCTATTACCGCAGTAACAACAATAAATACTACTATTACCATTACCACTTAAGATTTCAACAGTTTCACTTTATTCATTTGCCAAAGCTTGAACTTATGACCTCTCCTGAAATTCATTTAGCTTCGCCTCCCTCGTTTCCTCCCTTCGTTCCCTCAAGGAGGAATTAGACCTTGAGTTTTTTCGACATCTTTGGAATTTGGATCAAAAAGCGGTGTTTGTAATATCTTCTAACAGCGAGCCATCCACAATACGTCAACTTTGGTCGACCACAGCGTGTTCTGCCATGCCAAATCGCACATTGTTTTAGTCCTATAGCCTCCTTACTCAGCGTATTTCTCGGAGAACGTCTTCCACACCTGATAAAACATGTATATTTTACGCTGTCCTCCCATCTCTCACGGTCGTGTCTTCATAAGTTGAAATACCTCGGTGCACACGTCACTGCCGGAGCTGCAGGATGGTGTCTGCTGCAGCGTGGACATCCTGCACAGTTTGGACCCGAGGGAACGGCTCCCCGGCTCTGCATAAGCTAGTTTGATTACTAAGGGGCTTATTAAATTCAACGGGAAGGTGCAGGGACTTCACTGTAAAAAATATATAGTGTCTTGCAAAATTAAAATGACTAAAATGAAGGATATTTGACATTATTTTAAGGTATCTTGACTAGCCAAGTAAAGCATCTGTCAGTGGAATAAGTATTTTTGCCCTCAAAATTTGAAAATATAATCATGTTATTTCAAGTAATATGAGATTAATGGTGCGTTCTTGGCAAAAGGTAACAAGTTATGGGATTTATGGCTTTTTAGAGGGAGCCGAGTCTTTTGGATCCATTCATTTCAAAGAGCCGTTCAAAAGACTGTCTCCTTTTTATTTTTTTTAATGATGCCAGCTAAAAACCTCATATTTGATTTTAGGCTGACAGGCACATTTCTTATGAAAATTAACCAAAAGGGCTAAAACGAGACTGGACCAAGACTGAAATTGGGCTAAAACTGGACTTAACCATCTCAAAAACTGGGCTAAGCCGGCCAAGTCTAAAACTGGCCGAAACTAGGACTGAACCAGGGCCAAAACTGGCTGAAACCAGGGTTACATCAGGACTAGGGCTAAAATGGAACTAAAACTGAGCCAAACTAGTGATAATAGGACTATATAGGGTCTAAATAAGGTCCAAACCAAGGCTAAAACTGGACTAGACCAGAGCTTAATCAGGGTTAAACCAGATGAAACCAAATGATGATGGAGATGATTTTTATTCCTTCGTTTGTGAATCTAATTTTGTGCCACAGTCTGACAAAAGTGCAAAAGTTAGTGCTGTCAATCGACTAATTATTTTAATCAGATTAATCACACTTTTGAAATTTGATTAATCACGATTAATCACAGTTAATTTTTGTTATTATTCATTAATTATTTACATTTCCCTGTCATAAAACACACTCATTTGAACTAAGCAAATAACTTTTTATTACAATTTCAGTTTATTAGGTTGATTTAATGTTCATTCAACAACAATTTGTGGAAGATTCTGATGTCCTTCAATATAAATAACAAATTAAACTTATAATTGGGCCGTGGCTTGTCGTCTGATGGTGAGGTCTCAATGCCATATCAGACAAACATTGATTTATACAAACGCCTTGAGTACATTTACTTTCCCAAACACCACTTTCTTTGGCGTTTGTTCAGTCAAAACATGAGCGATTCATTTGCGATTAATCCATGATTAATGATTTAATTCTTTTTCGATTAATCGTGAGTTAAAGAATTAACTTTGACAGCCCTAGCAAAATCTTACATTTCTGTCGCCTTCTCTGCAGTTGTGCTGATTCTTAAGTCCATTTAGGGAAAATCTACGTCAAATTGACTAAAAAAACAGATCCGGCTTTTTCACAATTGAGATCTGGGTCGAACCGTTCACCTCAAAGAGCCGTTCCAAAGAGCCGATTCGGTCATGAACAAACTGTTACAGTCACTACTGGTAACTGTAAATTTACCACTTGAAAGCAACCAGTTACGACCTCATAGCGTTCCAGGCAGAGGATCTCAGATGTAAATAAAAGATGGCTGCTGTCCGTGACATTTTATTGAAGTGAAGATAACTATTAAATGTTTGCTTTAAACATGGGTTCATACTTAATATGGCTCGTTGAATAGGCTAAGATGTTCTCCTACTTTTAGCACCAAGAGTGGAGGGACTTAGAAGTTACTCCTCCTTCTGGTTCACTCTTAAGAGACCCTTTTAAGAGACTCTTTAGAAGCTGATGACGATCTTTGGACTAAGATCGAAACGTCCTACACTTCAACTACAGAGTACAGATGAAGAAGAATTTTTGTGGAGAACCTACACAAATTTATTATCTAATTTAAAGTGCCAAAAATACTTTAACGTTACTTATCTGCCCAAATCAAGTGGAAATGTACTTATTTCAAGAAAAATGGGCAAATTTTTAGATCACTTAAGAATACTAGGAGGTTTGTGAATCCAATCACTAGCATAAAATGATACATTCGTCAATTTTCTTTATGGAAATTTCTTTAAAAAACTGTTTCTCTCCCATAGAGTTGTATTGGTGCGTGCTCCAATTGAAATGGAATTCTGTAATGTGAACACAATCTATTTTAGTGCTAAAAAATACTTATACCACATATTTACCGACTCATATCAAGAAAAAATGACTTATTTCTAGATGACTTTTTGCTGTGTTTACCGACATGCTTTTGTACCGACAGCTTGCTCAAGGTCGTTCAAGGTTAAAAGAGTGTTGGTTTATTGAGTGAGTCATCGTCGGCTGTTGTTAAGGCTGCACTGCAACGGATCTGGCCACACAATATGTCAAGAGTGGGGAAAAAAACAGACAATGTTTGGATGGAAGTAGTGCAAAAATGAAGCGGACAGGATTAGAACAGGTTTTTTGAAGGTGTGTGGAGAAAATGAAAGACACCGAAGCTTCTTGGATATCGCAGTGTTAAGTAAAGTGGCGTGTAGGCAGATGTTTTGACTGGAAGCAGATCAGTCTAAATTTGCAGCATTACTTAAACATGGTTGAATGAAGCAATGGTCAGCACCACTTTAGGAATGTTTATGATAAGGATGTAACATCATATCGCAGTGTCGTCATGCCCAGGGCTTTGGCAGGCATTAAAATAAAAAGGATTAAATAAATGATAGTTCTATGATGCTCACAAAGTATGTTTCTCTTGCACCGTAACAGATCTGTGATCTATAAACTGCGCGACACATCAGCTTTTTTCAAACCATTCACCAAATCATCCAGCAAAAGTCATGGAAGAAACACAACAACAGCAATTGCTCGTAAATAAACAGCTTATCTTGAAAGAAAAATCTCTTACGCTGTGTCTGAATGTCCACACTATTCCCTATATAGTGTACTATAGTAGATACGCCATTTTCTAGGGGTGTCCGAATGTCCAGAGAGAAAAAAGTAGTGCACTGAAAATTTCCCACAATGCATCTCGAAAAGTAGTGAGCAGCGATGGTCACTAAACCGGTCAATATAGACCACAATGCACTGCGAGTGTCTGACGTGACCAGCGCACAGCGTCAGGACTCAACACGGATGAATGAAACTCTTCAAAACGAGGAAAAGATGCTAACGTTAGCTGCTTACCTTTCGCTAGCTTCTCTTCTCTGGTAAAATGCAACAATCCAAGCCGTTTTCTTCATTATTGTAAAATCCACGTTGAGTAAAACTTATCGGACTAATATATATCCATAAATAATAAAATGTCTCTTGAATTGGGTCGGTCTTGGTCGCAGAAATCCATTATTTGCAGAGTTTTGGGAACTTTTTCAGCACATGTAGTGCACTCGTCTTGTTTACATTTCGGA
>OMNZ01052293.1:2807-14025 GCA_900303255.1 Lesueurigobius sanzi
AAAAAAAAATTTCCCCCCCCCCCCCCCCCCCATTCTACAAACGCATAAGGCAAACTGTTCCATGTGAAGGCTCTCTGCGGTGCATAAAGACCATATGGGCGGCTCATAGCAAAGTGCACTCACATCGATTCTGAGTAGGCTTGTATAAAGATTACACAAGGAACAAGTATTTTTTCTTGCCATGGACTTTTCCAGAGAGTTCTAGTGGGGTGTACTCATTTGTGCATAGCCCTACTTTGAGTAAAACTGAATTTATTCAAAGTTTATACCATGAACCTTACTTTCATGTTATAAGTTAACCAGATGTTATATTAAGTCAACATTTAGAGATTGATTTTGTATTCATTGGGATATTGTTTGAAATGTAACTTTTCAAACCAGAGCACCTTGGTAGAGCAAGCACATACCAGTTCCTTTCTGTAGACATTTCGATCATTCCCAACTAAACAATTACATCAAGAACACAAAGCATCTTTAGAGACATTACAGGGCTTCATATTCATGCAGCCCATTGGGAACAATAGTCTGTTATATAAACCATCTCCCGTGGTTGTTCCGTGGGGTCATCAGACTGGTTCCTCCTGTTTGATTTGGCTGTACTTTAGACATAGTTACAACAAGATGAGTTTACTCTTTCAGGACATAGAGTATGTTCAGGACATACAGACACACAGAGTCAGGTTAAAACCAACACACAGAGTCAGGTTAAAACCAACACACACAGAGTCAGGTTAAAACCAACACACAGAGTCAGGTTAAAACCAACACACAGAGTCAGGTTAAAACCAACACACACAGAGTCAGGTTAAAACCAACACACACAGAGTCAGGTTAAAACCAACACACACAGAGTCAGGTTAAAACCAACACACACAGAGTCAGGTTAAAACCAACACACACAGAGTCAGGTTAAAACCAACACACACAGAGTCAGGTTAAAGGACACACACAGAGTCAGGTTAAAGGACATTTCCAGTCTAAGTTCCATTAAAGCAGTTGAACATGCATAGCACAAAGAATGTCAGTTAAGGCTTAAGACCTTTAAACAAATGCCTGTAAAGTTAGCTACCTGCACTCCACCTGTAATGGTTTGCTTGGTAGCCACATTTTTTCTTTACTTAAGCAGATGCAATGTGCACCCACTTTGGGTCCTGTTGACCGAGCTTATTGTCTTTGTCCAGAGAAGAAGTGCCACTGAGAATATATGTTTATGCTTGTTTATTTAAGAAGAATGCAACCAGACATGCAATGAGTACAGATCGATCTGGATAAGGGGCAAATACTTGCAGAGATACATAGAACTTTATACTTAGTGGATGTCCTTTGGAATTACGTTAGCAGCCTGAACAGAAAAGGAATTGTTATCTGTGAGGTGATTGTACTGTATGTGTGCTGGCCCCAGACAACCTGTTGTTCCTCAAAGTCAAAATGCTACACATTGAAACATTGAGCTGTGCAACAACCATTATGTCCTTGAGAGTTGTGTTTACATTGGAAGAACCTAAACACAACTCAACATTACAGTGTTCCCCCTGAGGGGGCCCTCTGCCTCGTGAGCGGTTGTCGGCTCTGGCTGCCTGGCTGCTGTCCGGTGGGTGCCCGGGTGGTGGTGTGGTGTCCCTGCCTCCTCTGGGTGCCCTGGCTCGGTGCCTGGTGGCTTGAGCTGTTGTGCTGCTCCCGACGCGGACGGCTCCTCTGCTGACACTTCCTTACCTATTTCATCTACCCATACACACACTGGTGTGTGTGTGTGTGCGTGTGCGTGTGCGTGTGCGTGTGCGTGTGCGTGTGTGTGTGTGTATGTCTGCATGTCCGTGCGTCTGTGCGTGCGCATCTGGATGAATGTGCGAATACTGAGGATGCGTCTGCCCGTGTGTCTGTGTGCGCGCGTTTGGTTGAGTGTGCGAGTACTGATGTGTGTGACAGTTCTGTTGGTCGTGCATGTAGATATGTGGGGGGTGGGGGTGTAATTGAATGATCTGTTTAATGTGTTTTTAATCTGTAAAGCGCTTTGAGCTGCATTTTGTATGACAAGCGCTTTATAAATACAGTTTTGATTGATTGATTGATTGATACAGAGCAATAGACGCTGCCGATATTAATATAAAACTACGTGTAGGGAAAGCCCCTAGCAGTCCCGACCCACCAGTTGAGAACCACGGGTCTAAATTTTAAGAAGATATTTTCAAAACGTCACTTTTCCTGTATTTTATCCCCTTTTTTTATCCCCTCCCCGTTCTCTAGGTGGCGCCAGACTTCTTCGAGTACTTCCGTGCGCTGTACCCCATCCTGCGCGATGACGCCTCCCTGTGGTGTGTGTCGGCGTGGAACGACAACGGCCGCGACGCGCTGGTGGACCCCTCCAAGGCCCACCTGCTCCACCGGACGGACTTCTTCCCCGGCCTGGGCTGGATGCTGACCAAGGAGCTGTGGGCCGAGCTGGAGCCCAAATGGCCCTCGGCGTTCTGGGACGACTGGATGCGACAGCCGGAGCAACGGCGCGACCGGTCCTGCGTGCGCCCCGAAGTCTCCCGGACCATCACCTTCGGCCGGAAAGGCGTCAGCTTGGGGCAGTTTTTTGACCAGTATCTGCGTTACATCAAGCTAAACACGGAATTTGTGCCTTTTACGAAACTAGATTTATCATATTTACTAAAAGAGAAGTACGACGAGAGGTTTATCATCGAGGTCTACAGCGCCCCCCTGGTGAGGATCGAGGAATTACAGGGGGGTAAGCTGAGAGAACCCGGGCCGTACAGGGTGCAGTACTCCAGTCGGGATAGTTTTAAGGTTTTCGCGAGGAACCTTGGGGTCATGGATGATTTGAAGTCCGGAGTGCCCCGGACAGGATACAGGGGGGTGGTGAGCTTCCTGTACAGGGGGAGAAGGGTGTACCTAGCGCCCCCTGAAGGATGGACACAGTACGACACAAGCTGGAGCTGAGTGCGGAGAGTTTTCAATGGGAGAGATGAAGACCAAAGAGGACAGTGAGAGGAGTGGACCAGGAAGAGTGTGAAAAGTGATCATAAAGGGGTAACACCTACAGCAAATGGAAAGAAAAGGTTTAAACTCACCAGACTTAATATTATTTTGCTGTTTGACCTTGTTAATAGTAAATTAAATCAAAATAAAGGATATCTTCAAGGGATGCAGCGATTGTCACTATTAAATTGAATGGTTCAATACGCCATCTTCAATTCATTATGCAAATATGTTGAAGGCAAATGGATGAAAGATTGTAGATGTGCCGCTGATGACCCTTTTCCACTGGCAGTTCCGGCCCGGCCCAGTTCCACATGAGACGCAGATCAAACCGGGTGAGCCAGGCCCAAGTTTTGGGACCGTCTTCAGCCTTGGGTCAATTTCTCAAGTGGTTATCTGGTGTACACAATAACTTCCACAGGATTATGATAAGGAAAGTAGTATATATTTAAAAAATAATCATCTATAGGGTCTTTAATCGACCTACATTTCTGTGTTGGCGAGACTAGACTAGACGACCACATGATCATTAATCACATCTACCTATTGAAATGTAACATTTACAATAAAAAGTACATTTTACAAACCGATCCGAACACATTTGCGCAATAGGAGAACAAACCGATGGCTCCGTTGTGGCCCGCTCCTCTCACTGTCAGTGGCGTGGCATGAAGGACGCTGCGTACAATTGTTTTGTGGGTGATTTTTCAGGAGCAAACTTTTGACAAATGTTGAAGAATATTCCACTGACAGACCCTGGTCAGAAGATGCTGGCGGTGTGCCTTTGTTCCTGCGCCCATCGGTTTAGCTTTAGGGCTTTGTGTGTGTGTGAAATGGACAGGGCTGTGTTTTATCAAAAGGTTGCATTAAGGACAATCGCCACATGTTTCAACTAAAATGAAGAGAAACGATGAGTGGTGACGAGTTCAAAATTAGCAATACAATGAAATTTGATGTCTAAGGGACAATTCTTATTCCTAGATTAAACAAAGTATGAGGTTCATTTGAGTAATGCAACTACAAAACACAGCCCTGTCCCTTTAAAGGAGACATATTGTGCTTTTGTCATCATCTATGGCACATGTGTAACATTATTTAACACTTAATTGGTGCAAGAGGCTATACTGATCTAAAACCACTTCAAAATAGAAACAAATCATTTATTTCTGGTCTTAAGCCAGAGGAATGAAGTCTTCCCTAAAGCAAACGTCACCAAAACACATCCTCGAGGCTAAAATGTCTCTCAGAAAACAAACCAGGCAACAAATAAGAAAAGAAGAAGAAGAAGAGCTTTATTTATATAGCGCCTTTCACAGACCGAGTCACAAAGCGCTCAAAAAGCTACTATCACACCAGTGGACCTAAATGTACAACATGAAGAAAACATTTGATGGTAATAACCACATGAGGGCAGTTTAGTAGCAATGTGTTTGAGATGTGTCAGCATTAGCATATTATATTATTTGAAGCGGCGACTGGAGTTTCTAATAAAGCCTCTCGATGTTCATTTCGCTGCATAGTTGACTCACCTGCAGGATCTGGGGACACAGCGACATCTTTTATCATGGGACTGCGAGGTTTAGACAAACTGTATTTATACAAGTCCTTGTTTACGAAGCACTTGTCGGTAAAACCACTGTGCACAAACAAAAGTATTTTAGTAGAAAGGATGCAATGGTCACCACAGAGAAACTTATCTTGCGTTGTGTCCTCGATTGGAAATGTTTAATTGTGGCTTCTCCTTGACATCCAAAGAAACAATTTTCTTTTTAATCAGAAATGAATCCATGTGAGAGCAGCTCTGAGCGAGTGTGAAAGTGAAGAGTGTGAGCACAGGCCTGCACCGTTCCTGGGTAGGCGGGGCTGGGGGCGGGGATGTTAGATAGGTGCAAATGGAAATTTCCACAGCACTGAATCCACTAATGCAGCGCAGTGAAGGATTCCTCAGATGTGAATTGCTCAAAAAACACTCTAGTTCAGAGGTGGGCAAACTGAGGCCCAGGGGCAAAGAACGGCCTGTCTAGCTCTTCAATCCGGCCCACGAAACCTGACCAAGTCTAATATGCACTGGCTAAAAGGGCTGGACACTGGAAATGAAAGATAATGCATAACTGCTTCCATTTACTTGCTTTTGTGCTGTGTACTTAAGTGTTTAAGGACTATTTGAAAATTGTACTTGTTTGAAACCGCTAAAACGACAACCAGTCCGGCCCCTGGCTGGAGAACATAAACAATGTGGCCCTTGCAACAAAATATTTGCCCATACTTGCTCTAGTATCACAACCACACAGGAAAACCACCATAAGCTGCATAAAAAGTTGATTTTGCATAAAATGTCTCCTTTAAGCTCTGTGTTCTTGAGTATGCTAAACATTTGAAACAGAATCTGACTGTGTTTTTTTATTTGGTCTTGCCCAGTCCCGTGATAACTTGGGGGTATTTTTTATTTGGTCTTGCCCAGTCCCGTGATAACATGGGGGTATTTTTTATTTGGTCTTGCCCAGTCCCGTGATAACATGGGGGAGACAAAGCAGTGCCATTAAATACACAGCAGAATGTAACATACAAGCTTCAGTATAAAACTTGTCTATCTTTAAAAATGTGTTCTTTTATGCCAGCCAGGTCGTGTTGTCAAGGGAGCAGTGCAAATCCTGTGTGATACTGTAGAGTTCAAAATACATGAAGGAGAAAGTATTGTATGGAGGTAAATGAATGATAGAAAATGATAAAGGTGTAGTGTTGTGGTGGGAGAACATTGTATTTGGTGCAATGGCTATTGAAGACAAGTCACATGAGCAAAGTACATGACAGAAAATGGAATACATAATATATAAAAATCTAAATGGTAAAGGACACGATGTGGCTATGCTAGTTCTGCTAACCTAAAGTTGTTTAGGCCAGTACATCCTGTCTGTATTCATTTCCATTAAGATTACTAATCTCATTGCAATCATGTTTTCTAAAGATTCAGTGGTGAACGGTGAGTTCTGCGTGTTTACTTGATGTAGGATGTCAGTAGTTCACCAGGAGACTTTTGCGTTTAGAAAGATCTGCAAGTTTGTTTCAAAGCTAAAGGCTAACCAAAGGCTAGAAGAAAAAATTATAAACAATAACTGAATACAATTGCAGCCCGTTTATAGCCGCATCCTTCAGCAGAAACCAGCCCTCTGTCATGCTAAAGAGGCTGGCCAGAGTCCAGGGCAGGACTATAGACAGGTGCGAGTAGCCTTTAGAACAAAGTCCAGGACAAGGCAATAGGAAGGTAATGGGCAGTGATTAGGTGTGACTAGGGTCGTTGAGACCGAGACAAAAACAAAGGTGTTTTTCTACAGCCTTGAATACAAAGAGGCGGGACTTACAGGTAAACTCCTCCTACTGGTCTTTATAAGTTCCACTGGCGTCCAAGTTTGCTCTGTGCTGACAAAGCTTTTTGTAGTTGAATTGTAGGACGTTTCACTCTTCATCCAGAGTATAGATGAAGACTGAAGAATCTTTGTCCACGAATTAGAACTATAGACCAAACAATTGTTTTTACGAAAATGAGTTCATATTTGCTTTTAAATTGTATAATTCATCACATTATTGGTAGCCTTTAGCTTCAATTTAAAGTACTTCTATCTTAACACCGTCAGGAACTCCCTGTCCATCACGCAATCTTACAAAATATTATTCTTTATTCAAATGAAAACAGACAGGAAGTACTGGCCCAAACATTAGGTTAGCAGAGTTAGCATAGCCATATTAGCTACAAACCGATTAAGAAAAATGTCAATCTCACTATAGAATATTTGGTGTACTTTGTGATTTGAAGGCCTTCATAGCCACTTGTCATCGTCAGTAACAAAATCTGTGAAAACAAAGTTTCGGTGTGAAAGATCACTTGAAAATCTTGAAATTTGAGTTACACATATTGTTTTTAATATCTTTTGAACATAAGAGGTTTTGTCCAGGAGATATAAAGTACAGTTGTATTTGGTATAGTATAAGGTTGGTTTAAACATTCTGCAATATATTTTTTTCAAGTCAAGAAACATTTGCAGTTGCAGTTTTTTTAAAGGGCACATTTTACAGGTGCAATATGTAGAACACGTAAATACAGCCAATATTAGGAGTTACATACTCAAATACCTGTGGCAGCAAAGAAGCAGCACTGGTCACACCAGGTCGACAAAATACACTTTAGAAATGATCAATTCCTTAAAACGTTGTGAAGAGGTGACACTGCAGGGAAGTTTTTAATCTTCTTTAGCTGAATTTGCTCTCTTAACATATAAACTTTCACCTGGAAACAAATAAATGGACGAAGCTTCACAATAAGGTCAATTTTAAATTTAAAGGTTATTTCACAAAATGCATTTCCCTCACATTGGCATCTCCACTTTAGTAGCTCCTAATGACTAGTCATGCACGTAACAATATGTTGAAGGTTTTTTCAAGTCTTATTCTCTTATTCTAGATTTTTTTATAGATGTATTCAATAATGAAACAAAATATCCAAAATCCACTCTGAACAAATCTTTAACTACTATATCCACAAAATAAACCCATACATTTAAACCTGACTATGTTATTAATATTTGATCAAAGTTTCTTATATTTTCGATGACCATTTTTACACATGAACCGCCTTATTTCTATATGAAAACACAAAATGACACAAAACTTGCGGTTTTTGCCCATACTTTTCTTTTGTCCCTGCAGTGTCTGGCCTCAATGCACAAAATGCTAAAAGCTGAAATGTAACTTTGTGAAACGAAGGCCGTGCAACTGGAGATGAGGGACGTCGTTGTGTTCATGGACTGTGATTCTAACCAGCCTTTAAGAGTTTTACAGACAGTAAACGGTTCATGCCTCTTAATTGACTTTGTGCGTAACGTTCGAGTCAAGCTAGCGCTAGCCTAGCTCTATGAACGCCACCTTCATTTCCGGTTCTGGTATTAGCATTAGCGTAGCCCTCGTATTTGTTGATTAGTATTTGTCGAGGGTAAGTAGGCTATGCAGTAGCACTTAAGAATACGGCCTGGTAACTACTGCTAACTACTAGGTAATTACTAACCACTAGGTAATTACCCTAGTAAGGGGGTTAGAGTTAATTACCTAAGAGTTACTGGGTAATTATTGTTTGTAGTGATAGCAATTACTAGTAATTACCAGGGTAAGTACCTAGTCATTACCGGGCCGTATTCTAAAGTGCTACTGGCTATGCTAATGCTATGCTATGCTAATACTGGAACTGAAGGTCTCATTCGTGGAGCTAATGCTAGTTTGACTGGAACGAAAGCATAGTCAATTACTGAGCTAAACCACACAAAAGAAAAACCGTTAGAAATGGTCTTGAAGGTGCAATGTGAAAAAAACAACTTGATATAGTATTAGTGCGTGTTTGACCTTTTAGTGACCTAGTGCATCGGGACCCACCATCACCCCATATGACAAGTGACCTGAAAGAATTTAATAATGTAATTATTGTTGAATAAGCATATAATAAGACTACACTGCAAAACGTCATCTACAAATTAAATCTACTGGCAATTGAGTCCATTTTTCACACTTCAATTAATGGGCCTCATTCATAAACATTCTCTTAATTCTCAAGAACAACTTCACAAAGTTTCTGAAAAACAAAACAAAAACAAGAAAATAAACTCTTCTTAAAGAGAGACGAAGGTGACCAGTTCCATCATCATCATGACAATTCCATGATATTGACAATGTAAATACAAAGACACGCCCTCTAAACTTCCATGTGGGCTTAACAAGAGCATGAGGCAGTACTCATTTACATTTACTCGAGTACATGTGAGTCACTTTTTGTTACTCACATGTACTTGAGTAAACTATACTTTTTGGAGTTGTTTTCAGTTTTTTTTTTTTTTAAATATCGTTACTCTAATTGTATATAGCCGAGTGTATTTTGTCTAAAGTCTAAAGTTTGAACCTGCCCAGAGCGGCACTAACGAGCTGCAGCCGTCACCTGTGAAAGTCTGATTAGACTATCTCTGCTCTATAAGATAACTATCTTCTGATCACTTTCATTTTTCCAAAAAAATACTTTTTTAATTAAATAATTTATTATTTATTAGAAATCTAGATTTCCATTTTGACTGTGATATGTGAATATTGTAGAACTGCAGAAGAGTCCTCCTGACTGTTCTTACGACTTCTTCCAGAAAAAGTCTTTCAGCTAAGAACACATTTTGCGAATGCCAAAAAGTTCTTAAGTTGGCCTTAAGAGCAAATTTGTGTGTAAGTTTGTTTCATGAGGTTCTCAGAGCCAGACCACTTTTGCATCCCGACCCACCAGTTGAAAACCACGAGTGGTACGTGGTACTGGTGTGGTGGTATGGCTCCTTTAATTCCATCACAGTGGCCTTTATGCTTCAGGATAAAAAATGATTTAGTGATGGAACCATCTCCATGGCAACGCAGTGAAAACCTACCAGTCACACTGAAAAACATTTAATCCCGAAGTGTCATGAAGGCAGCTGTGATGGAAAGTAAACCCATGCAGCCACTGGGGTCACGAAAAGGTCAAGTACGCACTAATAAAAATAAAAATATGTACAATAGGATCCCCTCTGGGGCCAGGACTCCCCTGAAAAAGAGATTCTTAATCTCAGTGGGACTTTCCTGGTTAAATAAAGGTCAAATAAAAAATAAGTTGTTTTTTCCTCATAAAAAGTTCCACAATGCCCCTTTAATACAGTATTGTATTACATGGAATTGTTGTATTTGAAGGTTTAATGAAGGCAACCTCCTTACTAAGACACTGTCCACGTTCATGGGCCGGATTATATATAAATATAAGGGTTTGTTCAGAAACCAATGAATCTTTTACAGTTTTAGGTGGTAAAATGAAGGCTCCTGATTGGCTGATATCACTGTACTGTACTGGCGCCGCCGGATTGGTCAGTCCTGTGTCTGTTCTAGGTCATGTGTACAACCACTGCCTGATGTGTTTATAACTTTAATACATTATCAATAAAATCAACTATTTTGATATTTGGTCACGTGTCCAAGATGGCTCTTTTCACGTCTTATTTACTGATGCAATTTCTCTTGTGGATCAATAAAGTCTGGATATTTGTTTCACACATGATGTTAGAAATCTGAGTGCTTTAACCTGGAAACAAATACATCTGTACAACAAGGAGTGAGTGGAGAGCCACGTTTCTCCATAGAACCATGTGGGAAATTTAATCAAAATGCTTTTCCTCACATTGTTGTGACTTTATTCACACCTGCATTTGGATTTGTATTTAAATCCCATGGAGTTTACTCTTCAAAAAAAGAAACACAAGCAGGGGCATGAATTAGGGTCACCCACAGGCAAGCTCCAACTATCAAAAAAAAAATGGAAGCAGATGTCAGGATTTATTCTAATAATAAATCCTGCTTAATTAGTACTGTCCAATATTACGGTTGACTGTTATTTACTAGTTTCCAACATTAATATTTGAATTGCTAACTTGACAAAAAAGGGGGACACGAGGAGCACAACTTACCAGCACGCAGACTGCTCATCTCTTTGAGGGACTGAGCGCATGGATAGACCGAAGCAACGAAAAGGTTAACGCCCCCTTTTCGGTGACACCAGAGGCTGCGTCCATTGAGATAATGGGGAAACATCGGCTGAGATATTCACGTTTATGTCTGAAAAGTAACAATTTATGCGTTTTGTATATTTGTCTGATATAAGAGGTAAGCAAATCAAGAGATTTTTTTTGCTGTAGAAGATTCACAGAGCGGACAGTTGATGTTTTAAAGTGGGCTAAAGTTAGCAGGAAGTTAGCATGTTCGGGCTTCAGTATAAAGTGTTTAGCCGTTCATAGTGGCTTCATTTTATCAGATTGGATCAAATCCCAGATCGAATTCAAATGCCCATATAACTTTGAGTAATTTTGCAGCTTCTTATATTTCAATATTGCTTCGTTTTTGACCTATGAACGGCTAAACACTTTATATTGAAGTCCCCGAACATGCTAACTTCATGCTAACTTTAGCCCACTTTAAAACATCAACTGTCCGCTCCCATTCAAAAATCCCATAGACTTTTCGAAAAAAAAATATCAATTGTCTAAAGAGCGATAGCAGCTAATCAGCTACATGGAGACTTATGGACATAAAACACAATAATAAATTTAAGTTGCATCCAAAACATTGTAAACCAAAAAAGTTATAAAAGCATTTTGCTGTGTTTTCAAGTATTTGGTATTTTCTTGCTTGTAAAATATCC
>OMNZ01052298.1:0-11196 GCA_900303255.1 Lesueurigobius sanzi
ACCGCTAACGGCTAGCGCATTTAGCCTCCACACAGTAAACACTGTGAGTAAATGGCAGTAATGACTCAGCTCTTACCTCTGTCACATGTTGTACCAGGCTAGATGTTTAGACTGTGGTTCAGGGCGTCCTCATGGAGCGGTTTGTGCTCGTAGCTGGTTAGCAGCATTAGCTAATGTGCTCCAATGGTCACAAATGTTATCCATGGCCGCACTAGTTTCTCGTAGAAAAACACTATTAACAGCGTTTAAACTTTGTATTACATAAATATACATGACATAACCCTAAACCTAATCCTAAACTTAATTGACTTTGGTCATAAACAGGTTTGAATGGAAATGACTATATATAGACTAAACTATATCCAAACTGCATTTGCATTCAAAACTGTTTATGATCAAAGTCAATTAAGGTTAGGATTAGATTTAGGGCTACGTCATGTATATTTATGTAATACAAAGTCTAAACGCTGTGATTTTCTGGGTTTTTCTACGAGAAACTAGCGCTGGACGCATGCGCAGTGGTAAAGTTAGTGCCTCTTGACAAGGTAGTGCGTCTTGACTGTACACCGGCTTTGCTCTCAGTAATTCTCCAGGTGGTTGATAAGGATAAAATCCAAAGGTTGTGGTTTTCTTTAAGTATCAGCTCTGTTCTTCTGTCTGAGGTGTAATTTTCAGATGTAGCATCTTGGGTTCAGTCAGTGCAGACCATAGATATAAAACATAGGACGCATAGACTGATACACTGCTGTACTAGCCAGCGGGCAACAAAATGGCCGCCCTCACAATTGAGGTCATGTGACTGAAACCCATGTATAAATGCCAATCTGCTTTACAATAAGAAGTGGAATTATTGCACTGATTCAATGTTTCTCCGTAGAACGATATGGGAAATAGTAACTTCAATGCACATTTTCTCAAAATGTATTTTTCTCACATTTTAGTGGCAACATTTCCACTTCAGTAGCTCCTACAGACTCCAAACTTTCTTGTCTTGTACATAGCAATATTTTAAAGGTTTGTTCAGAGGGATGTTTCACCATAGTTCCCAGCCTGAATTATTGAGTTTTGTCAGTTATATACAGCAAAAGTTTCAAATTGATCACTCACTTAAACCTTTTTCCCTATTCCCCTGCAGTGTTTCGCCTTAAATATTGAAATAAAGTACAGTAAAACATGCATTTACTTGTCTATATGTATTACAAACTCACCATAAGCAATTACGACAACGTTTTTCATCGTATCCCTAGACATTTCCAAACGTTGGCTGTTCACAGTATATTGGGTGTCTCCGTCCTGTTTATCAGTGGGAGGCCGTCTGCTCACTCTGGAGTAACACTTTTCCAGGTTACTCTAGAAAAACACAAATAAACATGCGGAAATAACTAACAAGCTACTGTTATTTTGTGTGCACTATTGAACTTAAAACAGCAAAACCAATGGAAAACCTTAACAATAAAATGATTATAAGTAAACAGCAAAACTTACAGTCAATGGTGTCGTGTCCTCAGTAAACCATACAACGTCAGGACAGGCTTTTTGACAATCCAGTTTGAGAGTGATCTGGCTATTTACATTTATTGAAGTGCAATTATCACATCTACAAAAGGAAGAAAAGAATTACAAGGTGATGCAGTTTGTTGACAGACTAACTGCAGGACTAGTACTGTATGTTTTACCTTATTGTTACATTTTTGAATTCCTCTGGAGTAACAGAGATGCACTTGGAAGCTGCAGCGACTCTAACTGGCCGTCTGAACCAGCTTGTCTTCTTGGCAATGAAAGTGTATCGGGCAAATTCAAACGGGTCTGGAAGGCACTCCTTTTCAATGGTAAAAGACTGGTGCTCTGTTTCGTTCGCACATTTGCAGGAGCCTTCTATAACCAAAGACACAACCTCTGTATTGACCAAAACGCTGGCATAATCTTTCTATAACAGTGGTTCTCAACTGGTGCGGCGTCGGGACCCACCATCACCGTAATATGGCAAGCCACGACCCAAATAACCATTTAATTTGTTATATATCATTCAAAACACTGTATTTTCCCCACAAATGATTATTGAATATGCGTTAGATTGGGCTTTAAAGCTAAAAGTATGATCAAAACACCTTGATAACGGTAGTGGTTCCAATCCTATTTCATAAGTAAAATGTTGCACAATATTATGTCTTAATGAGTTAAAATTAGATTAGATAGATTAGACCCCACACCCCCACCACACCTTATTTTTAATCAAAGTAAAATTTGATTTATTATCTAATTTTAAAGTAGAATAAGAAATTGTAACTTTATTTAGGTGGAATATAATGTTTTTCCCTGCAAAAATGAAGATAAAGCGCAGATTCAAGCTGGAAGACTAATTACAGCGTCAACTACCTCAAGCCAATGAGTGTGTCTGCAAGGGTCGCTCCTCCTCTTCAGCCTATCAGCGCAAGACCTCACCTTCGCCGTGGCCAATCATCTCCCTCAGTCTGGCTTTTTAACCTCCGGCAATCATGGCTCCTTCGCGTTCCAGCTGTCCTGCAACCCACCTCCACCCCATCAGCGCCTCTTCCATCCAGGGCTCCACCCCGCTACATCTTCACCGGCCTCTCCTACCACTCGTGTCCAGGCTCCAGGGGAAGTCATCCCTAACGCTACCCATCATACTAACTCTAATTCATACATCAACGACTTCTGCCGGGGTCTGAGCGCCAAAAAAATCATGTAAATCAAAAATGCAACATATTTTTAGATTCGTTTTTCGACCCACTTTCGGGTGCTGACCCACCAGTTGAGAACCACTCTTCTAAAACATTAACGTCATTAACATATCCGTACTGCATCGCCAACGAAATTTCATTTCTTTGCTGGGTATGGATGAGATGTCTGCACTTAGATTCACACTCTCATTGTAGTCCACCACAGTAGACGGGGTTGCTTTAATTTTTAAATTTCCAATATCATCATCCGTCTGCAGAAGACAAGTCAACAAAAACAATAAATGAGTGGCATGGCAACATTGTTACTGCAAATAATATGCTGGTAATTATCTCAACACACAAGCTCTTCCTGTTGGTCTGTGTAATTATGACATGCTTGAAATATCTTGTTCAAATCTACGTCAGCATCCAGGGCTGAGAAAGAATTCTTTGCTCGCACGTTGACTTGGACAGGTCCTAGAACACAAGATTATGACATGCTTGTCAATTTGCGGTATCTACTAAAGTTGTTTTCGTACAGTTAGCCCTAGGGCTGGGTACCGTTAATATTTGTAGGTATTAAAGGTATCGGAAAAAAATATATTTTCCTTTAGATAGCAAGTTCTGTTGCCTGGTGGGTCCAGAGACAATAAGAAAGAAAGTAACTTGGTTGCTTCAGCTCAAATTAATGATATAAAAAAAGAAAAGTAATAGTTTTTTATGGAATAAATGATCATTATTTTTCTGGTGTCTGAGTCTCGATAACCAATAATTTAGTACAGGTATCGTAAATGGCATTGTTCTGGTACTGGTATCGTAAACCAAGTATTGTTAAACTACTGGTATCGGGAAAAAAAAATAATGGTACCCAGCCCTAGTTAGCACAACATACCTTCAAGTGGCGAGGAGAAAGCAAATGCCTGTGCGCTGTTATTGAGCATGTCTCTAGTTTCTGAGATATTGCCTTGAGCTCCTCGTAGAGTGAAAAGAAGCTGCACAGGGGCTCCGTGCTCCAGATAAACGTTGATAATGAGATCAGAGGAGTCCGGACATTGGCCTTCCTCTGCCTCCACAAAAGCCTGCAAGCCCTCAATGGTCTGCAGTAGGCACAGCTCCAGCTCTGTGGTTACACCTGAAGTTGTGATCTTATTAGAAGCTGTAATAGTCAGGTTATGGCAGCCCTGGCCAAGTCTTTCCACTGCATCTGTGTCCAGTGTAATGTTGCAGGGCACAATGGCACTGTCCACAGAGGAGTTCGCCACCAGATGAGCCTTGTGTTTAATTGCGTAGGTAACATTTGTGCCTTGGCAAAACCACAAAGCAATCTGTTATGTAATGTTCACCAATAAATCATATCACACAATCTGGAAATGACAAACCTTTCTCAAGAAACACTTGGATTTGTACTGGCCTGCCATACATCGCATTGCATTTGTTTACATCATTGGAAATGTTCAGAGCAAAGCACTTGGTGGCACCAAACTCTCCCAGAGGCTCCACAATAGTGATTGCCCTCTGCGCTGTAACATGCCATTCACTTGTGGTACATTCAACACCAACCAAAAATAGTCCAGGCCGAGTAAATTTGTGAAGCACAGTGCTCTCCATCCTAAAAAAAATAAATAAATTAAAATCACGTCACATAACACCAACATGTGTAATATTATTATCATGTAATATAATAAAATATTCACTCCTCTGGGCTGTATGGGTCAATTGTATGACCGTCTCCGGCATTGACTGTACATGTGAGATTCCCCTCAAACGGATGCAAAAGCCACTTGACTGTAATAGTAACATTATCAAATACAGCTGCCAGCTTACTTATTAATAGGGATAGACCTGAGTGGAGAAAGACATTTCTCTATAATTTATGCAAACTTACTTTATTTGACATGACAAAAAATATAACTCCTACCATGTTTGCAGTGGTATTCCACAGAGAGGTAACTTCCAAACGCTGGACAAGGCTCTCCAAAGCTGCTGATATCCACAGGAACCTGGCAGGTTTGCTGCCCATGGCAATGTGCTAAAATACAGTGAAAGGTACAAACAAAGGGTGTGTTTTTGTGTTCAATCAAACTAAACAAACTGTTTTAGTAAAGCTAATTACTCTCCTAATTGCAGAAAACTAATCTAAATTTTAGTAAATAAACTATGACAAACCGCAAATACTACAATATACAGTTAAAGGCACTATACCTGATTTTTATCCTAGTATTTGTCCTCCTTTGGTAAATTGTAAACTTTGTGGAAATAATACTGTGCATCTAAATTTTAAGCATTTTTGTTTGCAAGCTACTTTTCTTGCATTTCTGTGACTATAACCCTAAAAAGTGACCCTGCTAGTTGTGAAATTTGCTAATAAAGTCATCTCTGTGAAGAAATTACAGTTTATTTACAAATGTGTGAGGAAGGTTAGGAATGTGTTTGGACCGCACCTAACAATTGAATTTATTCGCTTTCATTGTTTGTCATTTAAAAAATAAATCAGGTACAGTCCCTTTAAGGTATACAGAGCTTAACTTTTGACAAAGAAAAAGCAGAGTAGTAGTTTATGGTTGCATTCAGTCATCATACCTGTTACAGAATCCACAACATCTATCCAGCTGCACTCTTCCTGCGATGCCGTAGGTGAAGCTGTAAGTTGGGATCTGCAGTAATGTATGGTTTTACGACCAAAGAAACTGTCATCTATTTCTATTACTTGGCCAGAACCACATTGTAAAGTAGCATTTTGAGCTTCACATGCAATAGATCTTCCTGAATCTATTAAGAAAACAATAAATTAATAATTAACATTTAAGTCTACATGTCACAAACACAGTATACGTTTTTAATGTACCATGACATACCAAACTGGCAGATGAAGTTATGTTCTTGGGTACAGTTCTCTGTAGCTTCCCATTGAAAACCTGAATGCTTCTGTATGAATCCACAAGTTGCCTCTGGCTCTGGGGTGTTCACCCAATTATTGTAGCTGACATCTGAGCCATCCAACCAAGAAAGAGAGCCTGAAATAAAGAACACTTCATTTCATAGGGAGAAATTATAATAAAAGATTAAATGTTGTCGTGCCAGGTGTAATTTCGTCTGACTATTGTAACTAAAACCAATGTAAAGCCACTAAAGCTATCAAGGCAATAACAGTTAAGGTAGATGAGGGAGAGTAATCACCCGCAGTGAAAACAAACAAAACAATTGTAAGAGAGACTGAGTGACAGCTGTGGGGCTTTTTAAAGCCAATGAATGGAGGATGGTGTGTATTTGAGCCTGCTGTTTCAGGGAGATATCAGATTGAGGCAAGAATTAAGACGTATGTAAACAAAAGCTTGGATCCTTTGAACAATAGACATGTACTGTATACTGCAAAGAGGGGTGTGTGCATCTTTTTATTTAAAAACATCTACAATATTTTTGACAACTATACTGATACAGTGAGTGGGTTGCATTGCAAAAGTGACAGGAGTACTACAGTGGTGGCACATGAGCAGAAATGGAATACAAATATGAAGCAACAATAAATAGCACACTTACAAGGGAGGAAGAAACAGTGGTCTCTTACTGGAGCAGTTCATCCAATTATATCTCACATTTTAATATAAAACATTGCTTAATTGTAAATCTTTAAATATAAAACAAACAAAAATCACACAATTTAAACTAGTTTAAAGGTACACTGCTAAACATTTTGGATTATACTGTTGTCAATACAAAACATGCTCCTAATGACCAGCCAGACACAGAAAAAGGTATTTTTGGCAGTGGGTAATTAAAGAATGGATTTAGATGATCGCCTAACTTATAAAAATCTCATATTTTTCTGCCTTTAGTCAACATCTCCAGTTACAAGTCAGGTCTTGGGAGAGGAGCCACTCACAGCAAAGACATGTTTGTTTAGTCATTTTTTCAACAATAAAAAATATCTGTAGTAAAATAGATCCTTGTATTTTATTCTCATTTTTGGGAGAAATGTTACGCAGTGTACCTTTAATAAAATGTCCTTACCATTACCAGTAGTGTCCACAGTAAAGTTTGGAGCAGCTGGAGCCAATCCAAGCCACCAGTCCTTTCTAGGATGCAGATGCTTCTGGAGAAACTGCTGTGTTTCATCGTTGAGAATAAAAGTCAGGTGTCCGCCGCCACGCTCGCACCAGGACTGTGCACTGAGGAAGGGACGCTTGCGACTGACAAATTCAAAACACGATCCATCAAAGCTCTCCTGGCGATCTGGGCAGGAAAGATCTTCAGGATTGTCCTCACCATAACAGACACAGCTGAGGAAGAGGACAGCCAGTGTTAATACAGGGATATAGTGTCGACCCATGTCTGCAAGCTCACTGGCCACACAGACGGGGATCTTGGTTTTTAAAAAGCAGTGACATCAGCAACAGGCACCAATTAGCCATTTAAAATTGGGCACTATATTGGGACAGTAGTCTTGATTGATGTCTGCCTTTGTGCTGAGCCCGGACATATCATTCTTGTGGACAAACAAAGCACAGAGGAGCAGTGAAAAGGAACAAAACCCCATGGTAAACAGTAATAGCCACCACTAATGTCAGTCCTGTAAACCTGCCCAGAGAGATAAGCCCCTCTTTCAAGCCTGGTTTCATGAAAATTTCACTTTTTTCACTGGTCAAGGGCAGTAGATGACTAAGACCAGCGGTGGAAGAAGCACTCATTATTCTTACTTATCACATAAAAATTCTACCTCAGTAAAAGCACAAAAGTATTCACTGTAAAATGTAATGCACATTTTTGAGTACTAAACCAGGTCTAAACTGGGATTAAACCATGTCAAACAGAAGAAACTGCATTATTTCGTCATAAAAAGGTCACTTTGAAAATACAGGTGTTTAAACCATTATTCTAAATATTTTTAAACCAATTTAAAAGAATTGGCGGAGTAGAAAGTACAGATATTTGTAGTTTTTAGTCCTTACGGCTAATACATAATAATAATAATAATAATAATAATAATAATAATAATAATAATAATAATAATAATAATAATAATAATAATAATAATAATAATATAGATTAGATAGAAGGGAGGCAAAAAAAGAAGATTTAAGGGTCTTTTTTTTTTTTGAAACACGGATGTTATGAGACGAGGGGGCATATGACGTCATAACCATGAGCCCAATGCTACTAAGGGCATGCTAACTCTTGCTAAAAACAAGCCACCTTTATTTACTTACCTCTTTTAGATCCAATTGTCATCATGGCGATGCTTGCATGTAACCGGACCCTGCGGAACACAGTGGCTTCAGCACTTCGTCATTTTTGTAGAAACCAAGTAAATGAACTTCGAGTGTTTACGCAACTATTCTTCGGTGGAGTTGACACTTCGCTAAATGTGCCCTCTTCTTCCTTCTAGGTTGTCTTTTGTGAACGAGCACATAGATGTCTGTCCACAGGAACAGATGGAGAAGTTCGGATTGCTAATGTATTAAAAGAGAAGTTTCCTTTAGCTTCGTCTCTCAAAGTAGTGGACATATCAGGTAAACAAGCTGCTCAAGGGTCAATACAGACTGATGGTGCATGTCATGTGCCCATGATGTAGTATTTCTCCCGCCTAACACTCTGTTTAGTTATTGCTAATATCTGATCAATTAAGTCGGTCTTATTTCTTGCTATTTAACAACAATATGTATCAAAACACCCTGTTAGACAATCATAACACGTAATAACAGTGCAGTACTCTTGTTACATTTATCACTAAATACCTTAGCTCATAACTATTTGGAACTAAATGAGATGAGTAAGATCCTTCTTTTAAGGATAATTAATTTACCCCAACATGTGTTCTTTTCTTTTTGTTTTAGGTGGATGTGGAGCAATGTATGAGATTCACATTGAGTCCAGTGAGTTCAAAGGGAAAAGAACTGTTCAGCAACACCAATTAATCAATCAGGTAATTGTTTAAAAAAGGCTTTAGGCCACACGCAGATAAATAATGCAAACTAGTGTTATACATTTTGGCAATGTAGCTGAATTTTGACGGACACGTATAAATACAAAAACGGGTCTGCCCTTATTTAAAGACAAATGTGGCGTATCATTAGTAAAAGGGTTCTTTGAGACATAAAAAAAATATATATAAAGGCTATATAAGTAACCAAATCTTGAAAGATGTGGGAGAAAAACAAAACTATAAGATAAGATAAGACTTTATTGATCTCACAATGGAGAAATTGACTTGAATTTGAACAGTGCAAAGAGCAAACAAAATGACATGGGCCTATGGTCTGTTGGTTGAGGCTGCTGCCCTGTACATGGAGCACTGATCAAACCTTACAGTCATGGGTTTGTGTCTCGGCTCTGATGGTTGTCTGGATGTGTCTGCACACTCTTTGTTAAAAGTCCAAGTTGCAGCACGCACATCCAAAATTCTAACTCGGTGTGCTAGATTTGAAAAAGTATAACTTACGGGGAAAAATGGACAAATGGTACAACTGATGGCGAACACCCGATTCACCAGAGCGACCAGCAGGCCATCAGTTGTGCTAGTTGTCCATTTTTTCCACACTCTCTGGTCCCTTTTCACCTGCTCAGTAAAGGCCTGCATATCAAAAAAGCCTTTGACCAATAATCTGCTCCAGGGAAATCAAATAAGGTTTGTTAATTTCTTTTAAGGACACTGCATATTAATGAAAAGATTCTGTAAATATGCCAGAGTTAACCACAAGGCTATTTGTCATCTGTAATCCCTGGACCAAAGTTGTCAGCCTTAAGAACAGGACAATACAACTATACATTTATGATGTGTAATACCACATTACTTGGGCTACATAAATAGAACGAAATGACACTATGTGCAACAAGGACAACCAACCACACTGACACTTCAGAAGAGGCCTTTTCAAAGATGGCTATGAAATAAGTAAACAGATTATACAGGCTGAATGTGGCAACTGTCAAAGAACACTGACTTTAAAGAACTTGAACAGCCTGTCTATCTTCAGACAAGACGGCGGAATTGCCCTTGTGGGTCTGTAGGCCAAAGAATACACTACGAGAAACCATCCCCCAACCCCAAATAGTGCAGTTATCTCTCATGTACAGTGCTAGATTAATATTTCTCATAATAGAAATCATCATGTTGCATAATGCTGAGAGGAAATACCCTTGGAATTAGTGAGAAAAACTAGAAACAAAGTGCTTGGGAAGGCAGTACTACAAAAAAAAGAGCTCTCTATGTTGGGACAGAAATTCAAGAGAAAAACAAAAAAACAAGGCACTCCTCCCACAACATTAATTCTCTATTTACATTTTCTAAATTTTGCTTTTTATTTTGCTGGGCTAATGCATATTAATATCACTTAAAACAAATTGCTGGTTTCTATAAAAAAAAAATCAAATTAGATTGCCTGAAAAGGAGTGGGAAGGAAGAAAAAACGTATTTAATCCCACCCCCAATTACACATTCATATCAATACAATGAGCTTTTCTGCTGCTTCTGTCAGAGAATAACCCTAAAAGCAACAACATAAACTATTTATAGTTGCCAACAATAGCCCCAAGACCCAATGTCGTGGCGGTCTTCTATTTGGCAAGGTTATTATTTCTTCATCATTCAAAAGAAGACATAATATATTTGTTGAATTACTCAAGTAAATGAGTACCTTTTCATTACTGCACCTACTTGTAAGGTTTTGTGAGCATATGACGTTAACCAAACAATACTGGTTGGCTTCTATTTTAAACATTGATTACTTAGACAGTGTTTCTCATGCCTTTCTTGTGGTTATATTCTGTCTTTCATTTCCTCTCAGGCACTCAAAGATGAAATCCAAGGAATGCACGGGCTACGAATATTCACTGAAGTTCCAAAGAATTAGGGGAAGCTTGTTTCAGCGCTGGTGGACTCCGTTTTGACTTTATTTCCATTTCAGAATGTACAAGAGTATAACTATTTATATGAGCCATATGTCACTAATACACACGAGCCAAAAACTAGCCATCGAAGACTTTTTCCAGCTAAAACACGCACAAAGTCATCTCAGGGCTGTGATTGGTATAGCTAGTAATCCTGCATATGATATACCACTTGTGTAACGATGCTATTAATATTGTGTATGCATAAAAAAAATAAAGGAATAATGAATAAGTTACATGATGTACCTATGCTTGTTTTTTCTCTCTTTTTTGCTTTATTTTGCACCAAAACATGTCAAATTAAACAAAATATAATTGATAAATTTGCTTTTTCAGAAGGGGGCTCTCAAAAGTTGTACGTACACACCGACTTACCAGCAGGTGGTGCACTTTATATTGTCTTATTTTTTTTTGACACTGTAATTGAAATTTAAAAATCGTCTTAACGACACACTTGTTTTTTCTTTCTCTTCTTGATCCTTTTTATTTCGTGTTATTTTGTGTTTATCTAATCTCTTATCATTTACTATGGATCGATGCGCTTCCTCGTGCGCTCGTGATGGTGGATCCATTCAGTTGACTTGCTTCATACAGTCGCATCATCACATTTTAGGAGGAGGGGAGGAGGGGA
>OMNZ01052304.1:3291-14808 GCA_900303255.1 Lesueurigobius sanzi
TGATGGAAACACTTCAAAGGTAGTGTAGAGTAGAGTAAAGCAGTTTAGAGTAGGGCAGGTGGAAACAAGCCAGTAGTTCATCTCTGTCTCTCTGTCTTTATTTGGTAGAAAATACATCCATGTTTCACCACTTTTAAAGTAGTTATGGAGCAGTCGGTGAAAGAGTTAAAGAACAATTAACCAGAAGGAGGCGTTGCCTGGCCGCTAACTTTATAAGATAGTGTTGAGGTTATGCTTGCTCCAGGAGCAGCTTAATGTTACTCAATATAGACATGCTATATGTCTTTTTTAAAAGCTCTTCATGAGCCTGTTTCAGTCGCTGGATTTGTTTTACAGATGTGTTTAGTCACCAAGTACAAAACGTTTAGAATCGGCATTAGCAGCTGGTTAGCAACATTAGCCTGCTGTTGTCGTTGCAGTGTTAGCGGCAGGGCCCGCAGCCGCAGGGCCCACAGTGGCAGGCAGCGCAGACGTCACATCAGCCTTGGGACGTCACATCAGATATTGAACCAATAAGGTGACAGACTCCAAAATTCAAATGCCATATAGTTTTAACCTCAAGAAGGCGACACACAGACGGTTTTAAGCACAAAAGTTAGATTTCAACAAATGTGCACTAAAATATCAAAGTAATAACGGAGACATCTTTGTTCTCCCTCTCACTGCAGCTTCAAACCGCTGACTGTTTGTGGGCGTTCCCAAAGAGGCCTTCTGTATCTATTATGATTTGTGAAAACCACATAACAGTGCCCTCGATTGGTTAGCACTAAGAATATATATTTGACTCGTCAGGACAGCGTCAAAACTATGTTGCGTACTAATTCAAGCTTTATGGAGAACACAAATCTTAATACCAATACATGAATCGTGTCCACAAACCTCATTAAAGACACAAATGGTTTTGCTACAATAATAGCTCCATACTCCAGGGATCAATTGAATGTAAATAACTGATGTTACATGTTCTGGAATAATATACTATCCATTAAATTATTGCCAATTGAAATATGATTGTGAGGAGAGAAGGTATTTTATTACTAGCAACTAATTTGTTTAAGAACTAAATACTACTAAATCTAGAAACATTATATGCTAAAAATGAAATTTGCTGTCCTTTAAGTGTAATTCTAGTTACCAGTTTTTGCACAATTTGTCAAAGTCACACCTCTTGCTGTACAGCTCTCTCTACTCACCCAAATCCATCTCTTACTTGGGTTAAATTTGAGGAATAATCCATCCGGCATTGATGTTAAAAAAGTGATGGCTCGTGATCAGATTAAATGTCTTCTCCTGTGTGCAACAGCAGACGCTCTCAGTCCAATCCAATATAAAACCATGAAAATAATCCACTGTGGTCTTTTTGCCTGGAGAAACATCATTAACCTTTGGCACTGGGTTAATTGCTTTTTCTCTTCGCTGGCCTGGACACGCGTCTCAGATTTTCACAGAGGTCAAAAGATCAGTCGAAATGGTTTGCAATTGCCCAGATTTTGATTAGCCGTTTGAGATAGACTTGTAACCTTTCCCTGTTGGCACTTGTTATTGTAATATTTTCTCATTTGATGCATGACCCCTGCTCTGCAAACTAAAGCGACAATGATTTTTTGAAAAGTGGCCTGATTTCTGAAGCCTGACGATGTGAATGTGAAAAAGGAAAGGCATAATCAGAGCCTTTGACAGACTCTTTGGAGGCTGACGGCATCGTGTTGACCATGAGGCCCCTTTGAATTAATTAACCTTTTGCCTGAACAAACACAAATACATGTTAGCGCGCACTTTGTATATATATATGAATGATAAATGACTTAATTTGATGTGTTTTATGTTTGTGTGAGCTACTGCAACAGCAAAGTCATTTCGTGAAAACGATCATTAAAGCATCTGTATGTTGTATCACCTTTTTCATCTACATTTTAAAGCCCCAGGAAGAAATTCTGTATGGCTTTTTTCAATCCACCTCAACATCCATCAGTATAAATAATATATTTAGCAAAGTAAACATATTGATACTTATACTATACACATGCCTGTGTTTTTTGGCATTTAGAACTACATTTATTTGGTGCAATACAATTCGATTTCAGTTGGAGCTGCTGCCAATACAACTCTATGGGAGGAATATTGTTTTTGAAAGAAATTTCCAAAAAGAAAATGTTTTCCCTGATCATTATTTGATAGTGATTGGATTCACAAACCTGCCATATTATGCTTATGGCTGAAACTGGGCAATCTCATGCAAAGATGTTTTTGAATACTGTCTCCACTTTTGGACACTTTATGAGAAAATAATTAGACCTTAGTTCATATGTGCTGACAGAAAAGACATTGAACAGTTTTTGTTTCATGTGGATTGGTGCAAGATGTATTCCCGCGAGATTTGTGATTTCACGAACTCAGGAAAATACATCTTGAAAGAGTCCAATCACTAACGTTCGGCTCGACTCGGACCAATGACGTGCCTGCATTAGGGTTTAAGGCGGGACATGTTGGTATGACATCGCACCAAACGCTGAAGAATAACAAACATGGCTGTGTCAAAGGACTTACTCTTTGATGCAGCAATTTACTATTTCTGCTTTGAAAAGGAGCAAAGAGACGTTTGTGCTTTTCTCCCGACTGGATTCTGCAAAAGTACGGTAGGTGGGTACTAACGGGCGTTTCACCCAATTATCTTGAAGTATTGCTGTAACGGTCCCTCCCTTTCACAAGAGCCATAATGTGTAGAACTCAACTCAGAGTGCTACGCAAATCATTCTGGCACACGCAGGTTAGATTGTTCCAGGTATTACAGAGAAATCAGGAATACACCAAGACTAGAAATCTGAATTTTTTGACAGTTACCATTGTTTCCAGCAAAGGAGTTTCTGCTGCTCCCCACCTCAACGTTGAACAATAGTTGAACTCTTGTTTTGATGTCAACAACCAATCGTGCTGAAGTTTTATACCCACCTTGAACACACCTCTTGACATTCTAACAGTGGTTTTAGCAGCCAAAATGTTTAAAAGGATATAGGTGACATAACATATTTGATAGGCTGCATGACATCTTAACGTTCTAAAGAGCCTATACGGTAGTTTCTGTGCTGGTAATGATGGTAACTGTAACAAAATGCAGATTTCTAGTGTCAGTTTATTGCTAATTTCTCTGTAATTCCTAGACAAATCCAAATGAGACCAAAACTGTCACAGAGCTCAATGTCTTCTCTGTCAGCACGTATGAACTAAGGTCTAATTATTTCCTCATAATGGTGTCCATAAGTGGAGACAGTATTCAAAAATATGCGCATGATGTTGGTCAGTAGAAAGGACTTTCAGCCCCAAAAAATAATATGGCAGGTTTGTGAATCCAAGTACAACATTTGTCAATTTTCTTTTTGAAAATGTATTTCAAAAACTGTTTTTCTCCCAGAGAGTTGTACTGGCAGCTGCTCCGACTGAAAGAGAATTCAATAACGTGAACGAAACCTATTGAAAACAGCAAAAAATATTTTTGTCATTTGAAGTGATGGAATATTTTGGTGAAAAATGTATTCCCCTCCTTTCCAAAACACCCCAAAAAGCTCCAGTCCCAGGACTCAGACTATTCTTTTTAAGTAGCCAATGATTAATGTGATTTTGTAACTCCACAAAAAGTGACACTGCAGAGACCTGCATGATGCCTACTTGTAGTAATTTTCTTTCTTATTTTGGTGCCTTGGCATCAAAAAGATGATCTCTTTCTTTGTTTTCCGTGTGGCTCTAGTGTCCTCTGGATCTAAATGAGTGGACTCCCTGGAGCAGAGCGGGTCAAGTGTTCTAATGGCCATGAGTCATGGTCATGAATAAGCATACGATTGAGTAACTGACCTCTTTTTGGACAAACACTGGGTTTCTCATGCATTTAATCTGGTGCTGTGGGACTCTGTAGTGGAGCTGAAGAGGTGCTTGTGCACATTAAGACGAGGCTGCAGGCTTGACTCAATCAGAGAACTGGGGTTACTGGGGATAATCTACCAAAAGCTAGTTTTAATGGAAGAGTATATTAAAGTTGCACTGTGGTACATTCGGGTTATGTTGCTACATCACAAAGATAACTAATACTGTCTAAAACTCAAAACATGTGATAGTAAATGTGCTTTTTAATAGCATTGTCAGATAATATGACCTGAAACTGTCAAAGCAAAGCAGCAACATCTCCGTGGAGTCGAGCTGGTGATGTCCCGCTCCCAGCAAAGTTACAAGTCAAGTTTTAGATGAGGCAAACCCACTCACAAAAAGATTTGTAATGTCAAATGTCAATTTTTTTTATTTGATAAATTACAGTTAATTCTAAAGTATTTTGAGAACAATTGCATAACGTGCGAGTCAAGCTAGCGCTAGCTCCACGAACGCCACCTTCATTTCCGGTTCCGGGGAAATCCGGCATGTTTGTGTCTAGAAGCTAACGTTGTCCATAGACTAACATCGGCCAGAAACATTATAAAAAGTGGAGAAAAGAGCCGAGGAACAGCTCCGTTAGCTGCTGAGTCACTGCTGGTAAATACATCTAACACACTGTGGTGACAGAATGCTTTTATATAAACAATAACTCCAGCATTTTACCTTTTAAAACCTGAATTAGTTTATTAAGGAAAAACTTGATGCAGATCCCATAATACTTTGCGATATGACATCACAATCCTGAACTCTATTAGCATAGCAGTAGCATAACGTACTTACCCTCGTAGTTGTGGTTGTAACTCGCTACATACAGTTTGAGCCTCTCGAAAATAACCATCAACGACTTCCACAGGAGAGTTGACTCGCTTTTCTATTCATGTATCGAGTTACATCCACAACTACGAGGGTAAGTAGGCTGTGCTAATGCTACGCTATGCTAATACCGGAACTGGGAACGGAGCGGAACCGGAAATGTTCATGGAGCTAGCGCTACCTTGACTCAGACGTTAGAGAGTCAATTGATGAAATAAAAAGAATAATTATTTTGTAACTCTAAATGAAAAGTAAACTTATTACAATTTAATTTAAGTCTAGGCACTCTGTTTCATATTATATTCATGTGGCTTGAATTTTCACATAAAAACAACTGTGATGATATTATTATTGTTAATTTGTTAATCTTTTAAGAATAGCATATACTCAAAATTCTATCAACAGACTTCACCACAAAGAATAAAAGTTGAGAAAAGGCTTGGCTGGCTCGGTCCATCACACAACTTTTGCAGATTGTCCGATGCCCCCAAGGTTCAAAAATCATAGTCTGCAACCAGTACTTTAGCACCTCTCCTACACAGTATCCAAAAGTACTTCAAACCCCCACAGCACCACTTTAAAAGGACCGGGATCATGGGCATGCAGGTCACACAGCGGTCAAATATCGCTTCTATCTCTGCAGCAGATAGAACAGGACTAGGGACGGACATTTCCTGTTTGGCCTTACACATTGAGAAAACCGCATGCACCATGATTGAAAGGTGGTATAGCCTACGATGTGGCTTATTTTTCTGGGTTGCTGACGAGACTTGTGTTGCAAATTTTGATGACGGATCGGAGGAGTCTTGCGTGTTGCCCACAGGAAATTGTTTTAGTCACAGGGAAGGGATGGACCAAGCAAGACGATAAACAGAGGGGGGATTCTGGAAGTTCAAGGGGTCCAAAAATAACAGGCACACAGCAAAAACGCAATACATGAGAGAAGAAGTGACTTGAACTGAAAACTTGAGTAGTTTTTTTACATAATCACATTACATGTATCATTTATTTTGTCGGAGCACACGCAGGAAATGCCGACACAGGGAGAACATGCAAACTCCACATAGAAAGGCCCAATCAAGTCATCGAATCCAGGCAAATAGATACAGAAAGAAATGTGACATACTAAGGGGGCGTGGCCTATAGAGGGGGAAGGAAGTCTGCTATGGAAATCATTATGTTTTTCACTCATTTTAGGCACTCTCTGGTGGACTATAAGCAGATTTAGCACACAAATTAATCCATGTCACAATCGGTCTTTCTTAAGAATGTTTTGAGACAACCTATTGTCCACCAGAAGTGGAAAATTGGCACCTGAAGCTTGCTGCTATCATGTTGCTTAAAGCTAACATTAGCATTATGCTGAGCATTTTGTTCCTCTCCATGTCTCTGTATCTTTATTAGGTAGAAAGAGATCTATAATTCAGCATGTGCTGAAGTAATGGTGCATTCAGGCAACTGGTAACTGGTAAATTTGCCACTTGCAACTATGAAAAATGCCTTGGAACGCCGCTCTAACTGGTAATTACCACTTGCAAACTCAGACCAGTTTGGACATTCTTCGTGAATGGACCTATATACAAATGATCCGATAAAAACATGTCCTTTTGGTGCTAGCTTGTTTGTTTACATTATTTAATTGCACATACTACATGTAAACCAATGTTTAAACCAAACATTTAATAGTACTTAACTTTAATACTACTTAAATAAAATGTGGCTGAAGAGAATAACTCAAGAGGGTCGACAGGTGAAAGTCCATTTGCCTTTTGAGGAAGAAAAAATACTGCAAGTCACAGACAGCAGCCATCTTTTATTTACATACGGGATGGTCTGCCTGGAATGCTCTGAAGTCGTAACTGGTAACTTTCAAATGGTAAATTTACCAGTTTATAGTTGCCTGGAACGTACCATGATTATGGAGCAGTTGGGGCAAGAGCAAGTATTCTCCCCCTTTGTTTTCCCTCTCACTGCAGCTTTCAATGTGACCGTTTGTAGGCGTTCCCAGAGATGGCGTCTGTGTTTATTATAGGCTACAGCCATGTAAAATTGTAGGTACTCTTAACTTAAGACGACCTGGCTGAAGATCTGGATATTGTTCACTGCTCCTGACCGAACCCACACATAAGACAGTGTGAGCCGGGGCTTAGGCTTGGAACATTAATTCTAGCTCTGACTAACACTAAAATATCAGTTATTAAAGTTATACTAATGTCAAATTTTTAACCCTAAAGTAAAAAAGTGCCATCTGTATCTGCAAGAAGCTTCAGGGCCAACAAAAATTGATCTGAGGTCCGCATTTGGCCCCTGGGCCGCGCTTTGAGCACCCCTGGTTTACGGTTTTAACCATGTTACAAATGTGGCCTTTTAAACAAGAAGTGAGTCACAATAAACTAAAACAAACTATAAGAAATCAGACTGCAAGAAACACTGTGCTCTATAAAGTAATAAAATACAATTGATTCTTTTTTATCATGGTGTCTGGGGCTGATACCTGGCAACCCTGCTCTTCATGTGCTTTATACAAGGTAGAATTGGCAAAAAGGTAACTATAATGATTCTGTAATGCCCTAAACCATAAACAGAGCAAATGAAAACTACTCGACGCATTCAAGTCACTTCAACTCCAATGGCATTCCTTCTTTTGCAGTGATTTTGTTACGCATTCAGGACACAGGGAGACACATTAACAAGCACAGTGTTATTTACAACTCAACAGCAGTCCTTCAAGTTTTCAGTTTGAGACACAAAAATATGTTTTAGGTTTTTTTTTTTTTTTTGGAGGTCCGTCCGCGCACAGCCGCTCAAGAATCCTCGGCTGGCCGTGTCATAGTGTCCATATTATTTACACTGTACATAAACTTACACAGCAGCAGTCTGACGGTGTGGAGAAGGCCTCGGACCAGACCCAGACAAACCACGCACACTCCTGGGGTTTCAAGGGATAGTTCTGGTGGTTCTTGTGTAGTGTTAAGGGATAATGTGCTTAAATGTGTTCAAAAATAGAGACAAGACAGAGAAGCAAAACATGTATAAATATGATTGGGTTTTTGAGCTATTTTTGCTATTGTGATGCTACTGTATCACCCTTTTTAATACGTGACTGTAATTTAAACCAAATAGAGTAAAACACAAACCTGCAAATAGCATCATGTCTTAAAGTACCAGTTAGCATGCTATGTCCAGTTTATTAGCATGTTGTTATTGTGATTTGAAGTAAAGCGTAAAAGCACATTTCTTACTCATAACATTAACATAACAGGTCAGAATATCCATCTCCAGTCCTTCAATACGTTTAGATTATATCTTTTGGAACTACCTCAGTATTCATATTTTCTGTTTTATAACATTCAATAATGTCTATGTGAGGATAAGACAGTGATTCTGGGACATAGAGGCCAGGGAACAGCCCTGGAACTCCCTCTGCAGGAAGCAGTGGGAGTGACTTAAAACCTCAGTTTTTGCCATCAGCAGAGGTGGAAGAAGTACTTTCTTACATAAAAGTGCAGATACAGGACCAAGAATTTACTAAATTTCTACTTAAGTAAAGGTATAAAAATATCCACTGTCTAATTGTAAGTATTTTTTTAGTAGTTTTTTTAGGAGTTTAATGTGCAGGATTTAAAAAAAATCCTTGGAATAAAACCAGGTGTAAATGGGTAAACCACTAACTCAGGTCTAAACCAGGTCTAAAACAGGTCTAAATCAGGACTAAACAAGGTCTAAACTAGGACTAAACCAGGACTAAACAAGCTCTAAATCAGGACTAAACCAGGTCTAAACCAGGACTAAACCAGGTCTAAACCAGGACTAAACCAGGTCTAAACCAGGACTAAACCAGGTCTAAACAAGTTCTAAATCAGGACTAAACAAGGTCTAAATCGGAACTAAACCAGGTCTAAACCAGGACTAAACCAGGTCTAAACCAGGACTAAACCAGGTCTAAACCTTATCTAAACCAAGTCTAAAGGACACAGTTCATTATAGAGAGGTCACTTTGAAAATAAAATACTTTTACTTTTAACCCAATTTTTAAAACATAGTGGGGTAGAAAGTACAGATACAGGCTCTACAATGTAGTATTCATCATAAAATGTACTTAAGTAAACTAAAAGTACCTATAATTTGTACTCTTTACTTTGTTTCTTTCCACCACTGTATTAGCAATTAAATTGCATGTAGAATGACTTCTCCAGGTCTGTTTAAAAGTAAAAAAGAAAGTAAAATTTTGTCTTGTTAAAGTGATTTAAATCATTTATTAGTTTATTTTGCAGCTTAGCGTTGATTCTTTTTCCACATCAGTTGCATGAAGAGCAGAACCTCTTGATAAAGCATTGACAACTGTTTCTTTGTACCACAACACCATGAACTATCCCTTGCAAACACTCACTCTCTCACACTCTCCCTGATTTCCCATAATGCAGGGCTCTCCAACCTTTCCTATTAGGCCTATAGCAGCCAAGACAATAATTCAACACAATAAAAGAAAATCACTGTAGTTTCTGCTTCATACTTTGCTATATTCACCTCAATGTTTGGAGATGTTTTGTTCAGAAGAATACAAAACGCATGTAAGATTTGACAAGCGTGTGTAGAAATGTGGAGCTACTTGGAACCGGTAACTCCCGAGCAACTGGTTGGAGATCCCTGCCTGAATGCCACCCGCTGTCTGTCTGGCTCTTTCTGTGACATGTGCTTTAGTTTTACCAGTCGGCATCCTCTTCTATGTAATAATCGGGAGTGGAAGTACCATCGAACAGTCCGGGGTCCAGCGACTTGCGTTGTTTCCCTCGAGTGAAGACCCGAGACAGCGAGCCCAGGCCAATCTTCTCCTTCTTCTTCTTACGCTTCGCCTCCTCCAAATCTTCGAGGGACTGTGGAAGTCAGACGCTTCATGTGAGTGAACGGATGGATAAAATAGTAGGCATAGGTAGGAGAGGGAGAGAGAAGTGAGAGTACAGAGATGTGGAAAGAGCATTTAGTCGATGGGATGAAAAGTTACATTTTCATTGCATTTGGATTAGAATGACTAATGCTTACATCAGGATTTATTATAACCTTTGAACTGTGTGTCAGGGGAATACGACGTCACAATGAATTTGCACGCTTGTGTGTTTAGAGCTTAAGAGCTCCTATAACAAGTGAATTTCTCCATTGTGAGATCAATAAAGGCGTATCTTATTAGAAGCAGCTACCCTTATAATTTTTTGTGTCTGCTCATGGCTCTTGTTAGCTCAGTTAATTTGTGCAAAATTACATAAAAACAGATCTGTCTCTTGTCATAAAATCCGATTCCAACCATTGACTTCAAAGAGCCGTACAAAAGAGCCAATTTGGTCATGAATGGACATCACTAAGCGCTGCCAACTCTCATGAGTCACATTGCATGCGTCTTTATGTGCTCAATGGGGCGCATTGACTTGTAAAGAGCTATGAAGACATAGTGTCCAGTGTGTATCCACTTCAAAACACATGAAGTCAGAGGCAGGTTCAATAATCCAATGTGTGGAGAGCGACTCTCCAATACATCTTCACATGTCCAAGTGAATGCTGGCTTTCCAGGATAATTACAAATAGTTTCCAAAGGAAGTAGGGTCGGGACACAACCTGTGACTTTATTGTGTGATCGCTTCAGCAACAAACACTTCACTATGGTTTACGCTGGGTGCTTTTGTTTTATTTACTCTTGGAGATAAAAGAGCTGGAGAAGCAAGCAGGCACGACTCTGAGCACAGATGCACACTTCCCACAAGCAGCTGCTCATGCTCACTGCGCCCAGCACAGCTGTAAGTCTGTATTTTAAACCTAATTCAAAATAAAAGACAATCACATTTCTCCATTCATTGGCCATAGTGTCTGGATGGTGGGGTTATTCAAGATCTACAGATCTAATCACATGGCTAAGAACATAGTTCTGGAACGTTCAGGCTGGTTATGGGACCAACCAGGCAGACTGTGATGGATTCTGTATGCTCAGAGCCACTGGTTCAAGAGTTTTCTTGGTCCATAATCTGTTGTACCTGTTCCATGGTGCCTTCAGTACATCTGGCCTAGGACTACAGATGAAAACTCATTTTACAGTTGTAGTGTGTAATAAACTAAACTAAATACTGGCAGATAATACGACAGACTAGAAAGAACTATAATGTAGATACGTCCTTGAACAGCTGGTGACTAACATGAGCCGATTTAGCCATTTTTTTGTTTTGTTTGGTACATGGTTAGTTGAATCCTCCATGTGGTCAATCCAATTATGTTTTCCTACCAAAAACATGTACAATAGGCCCGGAATGAATGAGAGAGTGCTTATGAGTGAGAATGTGGAACAATGGATGCAGATTAGCCCACGTTCACATGCTTGGCTCTCATGGGCTCATTAACATGCATCAAATGAACAACAAATAAATAAATAAATACCTCATTATATGTAAAATAGAGGATCTGTCCTATTGCAGTGTTCATTTCGTCGACTAAAATATTTAGTCATAATTTTAGTCACAGTAATATTTTTGCTGACTAAAATGAGACTAAAACTAAACTAAAGTTAGTTCATGAGACTAAAACTATGACTAAAAGCCTCGTATCATTTAAATTCACCTCCAAAGGAACAGCTCTGTGTTTTGATCATGTGGGAGACACTTCATGAAGCAGAGAATATTATTAAATATGTTTGAAAACAAAAATATAAATGTAAAGTTTAGTCAATATATTTCAAATTTAGTCGACTAAATCTACCTGGAATTTTTGTTGACTAAAATTAGACTAAAACTAACACAATTAACACTG
>OMNZ01052313.1:6475-21105 GCA_900303255.1 Lesueurigobius sanzi
AGGAAACACAAATGTTACTATGATCATTACAGTCTGCAGAGCCCAAAACAACACATTGTGGTATCGGATAGGTTTTGGTTCAGGTACTCGCCGATACCGATACCTGAAAAATCTTTGGTATCGGCATGAAATCCGATACCAGTATCGGTATCGGAGCATCCCTAATTTCTAGTCTTACGCTATTTTCACACGAACCAGGCTATATTCATAACCGTGTAGAATAGGGGTGTGACAATATATTGATTTTCCGATATATCGCGATATTTTTTGCCACAATACGATACCAATACATGGATTTCCAGTGACGTCACGCACAGCTGTGGCCGCCATCTTCTTGCCTGAAGTGGAATTACCACGCTACAATACAATACTATGCCATTACTACAACAATCAGTAAGACAGTATCAATACTCACTCAGGAGGAGGTAAATAAAGGTCAACTGATTGACCACAGTATTTGTATGTCATTGTGATGAATGCTAACGGGCAAAAAGACGGCCCCAGAGAGCCGTGAAACAAAAAGCACATTGCTATGTTTACAAGACAAAGACGCAGCTAGTAGCAGAAGCCAGGACTCAAGGAGCAGGAAGCTACCACACAGACCAAAGATCTATTTCCACTCCTGAGACTAAATTAACAGATCAAAGAGGAAACAGACAACCTTTCTCTGTGATTTTTGTAGTGTCAACAGAGCCTCAGTCGGAGCCTTTGTTTAGGCCACTAAAGGCGTTAGCATGCTACCGCTAACGGCTTGCGCATTACACAGTAAACACCATGAAAAAATGACAGTAATACCTCAGCTCTTACCTCTGTCACATGTTGTACCAAGGCTAGATGTTTAGACTGTGACTCAGAGCGTTCTCATGCAGAGGTTTGTGCTGAGCAGCAGTAGCTAATGTTTTTGTAGCTAATGTGCACCGATGGTCACAAATAAGATAACAGATAAGATAAGATAATACTTTATTGATGTCACAATTTAGAAATTCACTAATGTTATCCATCCATAGCAGACTTTGTTGTCAGTAGCTCTCCAGGCGGTTGATAAGGATAAAATCCAAAGGTTTTGGTATCAGCTCTGTTCTTCTGTCTGAGGTGTAATTTTCAGATGTAGCATCTTGGGTTCAGTCAGTGCAGACCATAGATATGAAACAGGCGTAGAGATGCATAGACTGATACACTGTTGTATTAGCCAGCAGGAAAAAATGTCAGACCTTTTTATTTATTTATTTGATTGGGACAGTGCACATTAACATGCACGAACATGTGCGCTTTCCTGATGTTACAGCGGCCATTTCTCTGTCTAGTGCCTAAATAAAGTGAAGCTGATGTCACTGACAGAGAGAGAAACACGATAACTATTTAATCAATACATCGATTAAATGGATGTATCGTTACACCCATAACCGCGTATGTTATTATGTGTAATATATCAATCATTGCAGTACCAGGAAATGCAAGGTTATCTTGAGCCATGTATCGTGCATCGTATCGAATCGTGAGGTTCCCAGAGGTTCCCACCCCTAATGGAATAGTTTCCCCACATGTCTCCATAACCTATATAAAACCCCTATATAAAAATTATTCAGGAACGTGTGGACGTGGCTTTAGTTTATTGCTAATTTCTCTGTATTTCCTGGGCCAATCCACATGAAACAAAAACTGTCACAACGTTCAATGTAGTCAATGTAGTCTACTTATTTTCTCATAAAGGTGTCCAAAAGTGGTGACAATATTCAAAAACTTGTGGATGATGTCTGTCAGTAGAAAGAACTTTCAGCCATAAGAATAATATGGCAGGTTTGTGAATCCAATCACTATCAAATGATGATCAGGGAAAACATTTGCCAATTGTCATTTTGGAAATTTCTTTCAAAACTGTCCCCTCTCCCATTGACTTTTATTGGCCCCTGCTCCGACTGAAATAGAACAGTGAACGCAACCTATAGCAACAGCCGATCCGAGCCGCTCCTTCCCCTCGCTGCCATGGACCTGATTGAAATTCACAAGACGTTTTCTGAATCTGAGCGCACCTGGCAGGCGTGTGCACCCGCTCACAACCTCGCGCAACCTTTTCTAGTGCCTCCAACCGTGGTGATGGTGGCGGTAACTGGTTAGAGGGGGGGAGTCACCGTCTGTGCATGCGTAATCAGCTGGGGATTCGTCGACCCAGTGGACGCATACGTTTCACACTATTGATGTTGCTGCTGGCTGAGGGAATATGCGGGAAAAGAACTAAAGGCTTTAATTTGGACTCACTGTGTTGGTCAATTGATACATTTCCATTATGAGCTTAATCAATTATGTAAAATGCATTTTACGATAGTAAGTAGAATGTTCAGCTGCCCTCCGCCTCAATTTTAATCTATAGGTTCTTTAGGATGTTGTGATGTCATGTGTGCTGTATAGAAGAGAAAGCTCAAGTTTACTTACTCCCGGTTTTGTAAAGAGAACATCTGGTATAGGCTCTTTAAGGACATGACTTTTTTTTTTTTTTAAAGCGGTAAGGTAAAGCGCTTTTATTTTGTCATTATACAATGTACAACGAAATTACATAAATCAGATGGAGGGTAGGTCCTGAGCCGCTGCAACTCCGCGCGCCGCCATTGTGGACCAACCTGACCATGCATGTTTTTAGTGGTAGGGGAAACCCGGAGGAAACCTTTGTGTGTGTTAATTGTTTTAAATGTATGAACGCCTTTTGTTTCTGTCTCTGCTGGGTAGACAATAAAGATTTAATAAGTCTATTCTATTTCTATTTCAAGCCACTGTTTCCTTCAATGTACAAGTGTCTAATTTGTCTTTAATAGAGTGCGTTCACGTTGCAGAATTCTATTTGAGTTGGATCAGGTGCCAATACAACTCGTACTGTTTTTCAAAGAAATTTCCAAACAGAATAATTTCCAATTTTGTACTTGTTCATTATTTAATAGTGACTGGATTCACAAACCTGCCGTATTATTCTTATGGCTGAAAGTTCCTTCTCCACCATGCACATGTTTTTGAGTATTTGAATATCGTCTCCACTTTTGGGAAAGGGAATGTTATTTGTATAGTGCTTTTCATATGACATAATCACACCCAAAGCGCTTCACACATGAAAGGGAGGGGCTCATTCACTCCATGCTGATGGTGGTAAGCTACTATTGTAGCCAGAGTTTCCCCTGGGGTAGACTGACAGAAGCGAGGCTGCTCACATCTGCGCCAACGGTCCCTCCGACCACCACCAACCACTCACACTTAGGCATTGGGTGAAGTGTCTTGCCCAAGGACACAACGACAGTCTGCATGGGATTCGAATCCCCGACCTACCGATCATGAGACGACCCGCTCTACCACCTGCGCCACTGTCGCCCACTTTTGGACACCTATAATTAGACCTTAGTTCATATGTGCTGACAGATACTTTGAACTTTGTGACAGCTTTGTTTCATGTGGACTGGCCCAGCAATTACAGAAAAAATAGTAATAAACTAAGACTAGAAATCCATATTTTGACAGTTACCAGAGTTAGCAGCACAGAATTTTCATCTGCCCTCCACCTCAATTTGTTGTGATGACACTTGAACGCAACATATTGGCAATGTCCCTTTTTGATCACTGGTCATGAGCACCACTGAAGAAAAACACTTTTCTTATATATACTGTATATAAAAATGCAATCATTCTTCACAACGCAACCAATTAATAGGTTGTATTGAAGTGACCTCACAACATACTAAAGAGCCTTAAGAGAAAAACGAAGAACCAAGGCACCACATTCTCATTCTCTATTTACATTATCTAAAAAGCCTTTATTGTACTGGGCTAATGCATATTCAAATATTTTAAAACATGTTGCTGGTTCCTTCCACGCGTATCGGCTCCAACAAGCCTTTTTCAAGAAGTGAAGACCAGAAACTCAGAACATCTGGTGACCTGAGGTAGTGGCCACACAATTGAGTGAGGACAATTAAGTGACTTCACCCAAGAGAGAAAACAAGGACAAAAAGAGAACAGAAAAATAAGAATAATAAACACTGCTACAGAAAATAACTAAAGTCAGTATCCTTCAGCTTATATACCAAGAGCCTGAAGAGCCTATAGTTTAAAATGAACAGGAAGACTATGGTAATTGTCAAAATGCAGATTTCTAGTCTCGTTCTAATTCTTGACAATAGTCCAGGAGATTGAAGATAGAGAACAATGGCTTCTTCAACTTGCTTATCCCTTGATGCAAAAATGTTATTCAATCACTATCAAATACTGATCAAGTACATAATGTGTCTCTAACTTGGTCATCTCTATGCTTTTTGTTTTAGACCTCTACGTGGCGCCCCAACTGGGCTCCTCCGTTTCTACCCAGGAACTGATGACCAGACTATGCTTCTTATTGGGAGAAGCATCACCCGGCTCTAGCTCCCCTATGGAGGACAGGAGGGAGAGGAAGGTAGGCCAGCCACGTATCGATTTCCTGCAGCCTTTTTGCTGTCGTGTCGTATAAGTGGGGCATAATACCGGCTTCATCAGATGACCTTCCCCCAATGCTCCCATATGATGATATTAGTTTAATCTCTGAACATATACACTTTAACCTGGAAACAAAATAAATTACCAAATCATCACAATAAGGTGTTTAATAATTTCACTCAATGTTTCTCCATAGACTTACACAGAAAATTGTAGCTTCATAGGCCCCTTTCTCAAAATATATTATTCTTACATTCTTACAACAACATCTCACCTTTAGTAGCTTGTATTTTTTTTTTATTACTCTTGTACTTGACAATATTTAGAAGATTTCGGATGGATTTTTCCAATACTTAATTTCTCGCCCTTTTGACCGATTTATTCACTAATAATTAGTTTATACAAAAACTAAACTAAATTTCCAAAATTCCCCCTGAACAAATCTTTGTAACTAATATATCATCAAAGTAAAACCATACATTAAAACCTGACACTCTCTATTTAGATTTCATTGCAGATGATATACGGTGGGGAATTTTGGCGATTTTTACACATAAAATGCCTTTTTTCATATGAATACATAAAACAACAGAAAACTTGCAATGGTGGCTGAGCAGTTAGCACTCTTGCCTCACAACAAGAAGGTCCCGGGTTCAATTCCTGGCCCGTGCGGCCTTTCTTTGTGGATTTTGCATGTTTCTCCCCGTGTCTGGATGGGTTTTCTCCGGGTGCTCCGGTTTCCCCCATCAACCCAAAAACAAGATTTCTGATCACAGTGCTTTCCATGATTTATATACTTTTCAATTTGTATTTCTTTTATTTCGTGGTGTTTTCTACTTCCTAGGGGGGGCGCAACAGAAAATAATTGAGAAACACTGCTTTACATTGTTCAAGGACCAGATAACACCACTCATGTCCACAGCACAAACAGGAATTGCGCCATTGTGTATTAATCATGCAATCAGTTCTGTTTGTTCTATGTGATTAAACTGAAGAGCATAGCACGTACATATAGAGTTCGGGAAAATCCACTGTTACCATTGAAATCCGCCATGTTTGCAGCGGGGTCAGCCCTATGTTCCCCAGTTCCCCGGGAGTATCAGAGGTACCCATGTTCCCCAGATGCTTAGCTCGGTGTATCGTAGCAGTTTTTTCCTAGGAGTTAAGGTTAGGGCTAAGGTTGGGGGTTAAGATTAGGAGCATAAAGGTTAGGGTTAGGATTAGAGTGTCGGGGAACATAGGTACCGGGGAACATACTGTAGGTACGCACCTGTTTGCAGCTGCTAGCAAGTGTTGTCCATAGACTAACATTGGCAAGATAATTATAAAAAGTGGAGAAAAGAGCAGAGGAACAACTCCGTTAGCTGCTAGGTCACTGCTGGTAAATACATCTAACTCACTTTAGTGTCAGATTGCTTTTATTTGAATGATAACTCCAATATTTTACCTTTTAAAACCTCCATTAGTTTATTATGGAAAAAACCTGCTGCAAATCCCATAATGATTTGCCATATGACATCACATTACCAAACTCTATTGGTGTTTAAAGTCATAAACAATGGAAAAACTGTGACAGCACAGTATTATTACGTACCACTCTGAGTTTTTGAGCTTGAAACCACCTACATACTGTATCTATGTGCAGTGGTAGCCGTTGTGCAGCATGCAGCCATGTCTCTGCTTTGCTCAGCCTTGGCCCATTTTCTCAGCCTCATTGAAGCACCTGAGCTCCAGATTCAGTCAGTTGCACAGAGATAGCAGCGCTCTGTGAGGAATGTGGGTTGTCCTGGCTGAGATGGATGAGGCTCCAGCATAAAGGGAATAACTGCATGGGAGTAACTTTAAACTTCTGTGTCTCCTCCCTACGATTTTCTCTGTTGCTCATTTGTTACATCACGACTAATAAGAACCTGAGCACGATCATAAAGCCCAGAGCAGTGCTGGGCGGAGTATTTCATTACTTAAAAGTACAAAGTACGACTGGTCAAATATTACCCCAATAAAAGTTGCCTAGTGAAAAATTTACTTTAGTTAAAGTACTGAAGTATTTGCTTTATAAAGTACTTTAGTATTCAAAGTAAAAAATACATTTCATTTTAAATGAATGTTGTGAATCTACAAAAGCATGAAGCATATGAATATACAATACTTTATTTGAGTCTTTTCCTCTTCAGCTCACCATGGTTTAACTCGTGCAGATAAAATGACCAAAGACAATTATTCTTTTTACTATTTTAGTAATCGATTAATCGTTATACACAGACTAAAACGGAGCAAGAATTACATAAAAATGTTGTATTTTTGATTGAAAATCTATTTTGTCTCTAAAAGGTTCTGTTGTGAATATTTTTCCTCTCTTTGTCCCAGATATTAGATAAATGTAAAGTGTAAATGTAAATCGACAGATTCTATGGCAAAACCTGTTAGATAATAGGGTGAATTCTAGAGGTTCTGAGCTTTCAAATGAGGGATGGCACATACTGTGAAACATATTGTGAAACTTGTACTAAGAGCATTCTACAGACATTGGGCCTCATTCACGAAACAAACTTGTTCTTGAAGGAGTTCTTCTGGAAGAACTCCTTCAGCAGGAGGAACAGTCAGGAGGACTCTTACACACAAAAAAATCTGCAGTTTTAGAATATTATCACAGTCAAAATGGACCCAAAAATTCTCAGTCTTTCACAGCATGAGTACCATTTTTCTTAAAATTTTTTCACTTAAAAATATATTTTTTGAGAGAATGAAAGTGAGCAGAGATAGTTAGTGTAGACTTTCACAGCTGAGGGCTGAAGCTCGTTAGTTGCTGCTCTGAGTCACACCTGACGTAATCAGCGGAGAGATCAAGAGTACTGCCTCATGCACTGGTCATGCCCATATATGGAAGATTAAAGGGCGTGTCTTTGTATTTCCATAGTCAATATGATGTAAATGTCCTGATAATGAAGGAAGTGGTGTTCTTAGTGTCACGTTCATGAATTTGGGGCATCTCTTTTTAACACATTGAGTGCCAAAAATGAAAAAAATCGTTTTTTGTTCCCATGCATTGAGTTAGTTTCATAAAATTATTTTATTTTATGAAACTAGACACTCTAACACACCTTGTATGTGACTTTGGGTCCTCTGTGATGAACAGAACAGAAATAAATGATGAACAAAACTTGTGAAAGCCATTTCGTCTGGACATTTTACCTGTTATCTCCGTTTCTAGAGTAAAAACAGTGATTTTTGAGGAAAACAGCCTCTTTTTATCTTAACTTTTCTCAGGAACCGAGGCACGTAGAAATAAGCGGTTTTCACCAACTGAGAGCATGGCTGAGTATGTGGCCATAGCTATAACATAGAATATGCTGTGGTGCTACAAATATCATGAAAAATGGTCTGGATTGCTGGCACTCTAGGGAATAAATCCCAAAAACAGTCTGGCACTCAATGTGTTAAGAAGAGTTTTGTCTTCTTATGAATGCTTCGTGAATCAGACATAAGTTTTTCTTAAGTTGTACTTAAGAACTTTTTCTTAGGAAAATTTTCGTGAATGAGGCCCATTATCTTCAAGTTTACTCAAAACTCCTCAAAATCAAATCAAATATCCTCAAATAGCATCACTTTAGCTTCATGTCGATAAAAAGTTGATAAAAATATTATTTCCACCCAACCAACTTCCGACAAACTTCTGTCTTCACTCGTAGCGAGCGCGTAGAAAGTATTATATTTGTTTGTCAAATGTAGTGGAGTAAAAGTAATAAGTTGTCAACAAAAATACTACTCAATTAAAGTACAGATCCTCAAAAGCTCTACTTAATTACAGTACTTGAGTAAATTGACTTTGTTACTGCCCACCACCGGCCCAGAGATGAAAGTATATTTTGAGAGAGATTCAAACCACTGACTGCTAAAATGGCTTCAACTCTTGTTAGCCAAAATCGAACAGGATCCTGAGAAATGATAATCTCTACTGAACGCGCATGGCATTTAGAGCAGCACGGAAAGGTCATGCATTTGTGAGATGTACCCTGTGGATATTCTGTAAATTCTTATGCGTCTTTAGTACAAGAATACAACACAACATCATTTTATTGCATAATGAATTAGAAGAAATAGGCTATAACCTGCCATAAGCCTGTCATAACAAATTTAATTCAAACTAGATCTCTCTTCTCTCAGTTATTCTCCCAAAGATGTCCTTCTGAATCAAGTTTTGTTTTGTTTTCAATTTTCAGGCCAGTTTACTCTCCTTACATAAACCTTCACCTGGAAACAAATAAATGAGCTAATCTTACAATAAGGACTGTAGTTATTGCACTAATTCAACATTTCTCCATAGAGCTATATGGGAAATTTCAACTTCATTGGTCATTTTCTCAAAAGGCCTTTTTCGCACATTCCGACGTCAGTATCTCCACTTTAGTAGCTCCTACAGACTCCAAGGAGAGAACTTCAGGGACATTGAGCAGTCTTGTGCTGAACAATATGTTTGTTCAGAGGCATTGTTCAATATCTAATTCCTAGCCTCATTTATTGAGTTTTGAATCTTTGTTACTGATATCAACAAAATAAAACCATACATTTAAACCTGACCATTATTTAGATTTTCAAAATAACATTAATTCCAGTAATCCGTCTGTGTAGGTTCTCTGTCGTACTTGTAGGCCAAGATTCTTCAGTCTTCATCTGTACTTGGACGTTTCAATCTTAGTCCAAAGATCTTCCTCAGCGAATGAAGACTTAAACATGCTGGTGGGTCTCTTAAGAGCAAACCAGGAGGAGGACTTAACCTCTAAGTCCCTCCTCTCTTGGTACTAAAGGTTGGAAAACATCTTCGCCTATTCATACCTTGCATTAGACACACTCTAGATTTAATTTAATCAAATTGAATCATGTTATGAATGGAAAGCAATGGGAGCTTTCACTCTTCCTGCCTACAATCATGAATCACGATGCTTTCAGTTCTACTCACTGTGACTCTGGAATGAGCAATTGAGATCAATCGAAGTTTGATTAATAACCCCAGTGTAATTAATAAGTTGGCCTTAGTCATGAAGCCTGCTGCGGCGCTGCCTCATAACAGTCATTTCAGTTCTTTTCCCCTGAACTGCGTTGAAGTTAGCAATTGTATTTGCTTCTTGCTTACGTTTAATCCACGGCAAACAGCAGTCTGTATTTACAGTTTCTTGAGCAGTAAACTGTAAATGTCCACAGCGCGTGATGAAGTTTGGCTCTTAGCTGCAGCTCTGGGAAGATGACAGCTGGATGAAAGTAACAGGAATTATGCTTTCATTTCCCATGTGCACACTCAGTCACTCTCTGCGCACACAAAGCCAAACACAGCCGCGCAGATGGGAGCTGTTTTGCAAAAAAGGTTCCCCCACTTCACCTTTTTTTAATAGCAGGATCTTTTTAAACGATTTTCTATGCAAATTTTGTATCTTTGAATGTTGGTGTTAATGTTAGTCCAACTGGATCCACGTAAACCCCATGAGCTAGAGCCACTGTGTTTAAATTTGTAACTTTGGTACTTTTGAGTTCCTTACAGACAATTGACCTTTCGCCGAACCCCACCCCAAAACGGTCATTGTCCAATCAAACATTTTAGCAACAAACTTTAGGCCCCCGCCAGGCAAAATGATGGAGCGAGTCATGTTTTTGCTCCTCTCAAAGCCAAAAACTCACCAGGAGCAGTGCTTGCTAGCTTATTAGCATCGTTAAAACTAGTTTTCCACCCTTCTATACAGTTAGCGCCGAGTTACATGTGTTCTGGGAGCACACACGGACATCACGGGGAAACATTAGAAAAGCCGTGGCCTTGCGTGAGCATCTCTGCCGCGGTAGAAGCAGCTGGCGGGGAGAGAGAGGGTGTCTTCCCCGTGGCCAGAAGCACGCGCTCATTTCAAGTTAAACATCGATTACATAGTACATACATTAGTTACACATGGATGTAGGGCAGACCTGAGTAATCATAGCTTGTCGTCTTCAGATTTTAGACCTAGGGTTATGAGGAGTACGACCAGTGGGTGCGCTCGGCTCCTGCGGGTTTAGCTAGCTAGCTAGAATCAGAATCAGAATAGAGTTTATTGCCATTGTCAATGAAGGTTTCACAGACAAGGAATTTACTTTGGTGCACTCGTGCAACATGAAACGAGTATACCAAAGTAAATTCCTTAATAGCTTAATGGCAACGCAAATACAATGTAAGGCTTTTTCAGCTGTGCAAGAGCATGATCATAGTCCATAAGGCTGCGTTGATGGCAATTGAGGGAGAGGTAATGATGGACTGTGCTTTAGCCTCCATAGTTGTAGTATCCCATTCGATGCATATTTTGATCATGTAGATACAGTATATCCATCCACTCCACTGCATAATGTAAGCAATTATGCCGCAATCTGGAGGATATCGCCCAGGTATTTCTCCAAAAGAGCCACTAACACACACTTCTCCCTGCTTTGAAATGCATTGATCTCTATTGGTGCTATCATTGTTTGGCGGAGCTAGCAACACAAAGTGGCCACACTGACATGTAGCATGCGTCAGATGCAGCGTGCCACAAAACAGAATTGGTCCTATTTTTTGAAGCATGTATCAAGCATTGGGATGCACGCAGGAGGTGTGTACCGCACCTTATGCTGTGTTATAGTTGACCACAATTCCGACCTCTGACCTAGAAATGTTAACCCTGTAATTCCGACTCGGAAACTCAGGATGGATCTCTCAAGCCCGACTTGGAGGAAACAACACAGCGGTGCACTGTGTACTTAGAAATAAATAAAATACTCAGACGACAGTATTTTTTATGAATTATTTTTTGTATTCCTAACCTTTAGTTGCCCTCTGATGTTCTCCCCCGCTGTCTGTCTCTTAGCTCCAGCTGCAGTTGAGCCTCAGCAGTTTTTAAATAACTAGATTGTTTGATCTGTGATGCTAATGTTGCTAAATCCAATAAAAAGTCTCCTCCAAAACTTGCTATGTACTTCTGACCAAGATCGTAGCTGAAGACCTGGATATGTTGTATGAGGGGGTATGCAGATGATGTCACCAAAGGGATATCAACATTTTGAATTTGTTTGAAATCCAAGATGAGGGCAGCTGAAAATGATGTGCTGTAAATATGGCAACTGTCGAAATGCAGATTTCTAGCCTTAATCTATTGCTAATTTCTCTGTATTTCCTGGCCCAATCCACATGAAACAAAAACTGTCACAAACTTAAATGTCTTCTCTGTCAGCACATATGGACTGAAGTCTAATTATTTTCTCATAAATGTGTCCAAAGGTGGTGATAATATTCAAAAACATATGGCTGGTTTGTGAATCCAATCAAAAATAATGATCAGTGAAAACATTTTGACATTATCTATTTGGAAATTTCTCTCCCATAGAGTTGTATTGGTACCTGCTCCAACTGAAACACAATTCTATAATGTGAAGGCAACCTATTATCTCTTTGTACTGTATGAGGATTGTAGGTTTATCTCTCTGATTTACAATTCCTCTCAATGAAGTCTGCATGTCCTCCTGTGTTATTTTAGATTCCCCAGCTCCCACCCCCTCCACTGTCCAAGGGCATACAGTGCATGTGTTTGGTGACTAAATGCCTCTAATGACTGAATGTATCAATGAATGTTGTACCCCCTGCTAAATGCCTGTATACTCATAATTTGGCGCCCCGTGTTTAATGTATTCTTATTGTCAGCCGTGACCCCTAAAAGCAGAAGATGTATTGTTATTACAACTTGCTTTTTACCTTTGTGAATGTGCTTGCCTTGATATCTCTAAGGGCCAATTATTTCTCTGTACAAAGCACATTGTTTTCTCACATATTCAATCTTTCCCTCTCCTCAAAAATGTGAGTGAATCTATATGCACTGACCTCCATTTTTACAGTTGTCTTGACAACCAGATACATGTGCTCATTGTTCATTATATTTCCGTGCACTTGCAGCAGTGTGTGGCAGATGTTGACTGTGGGATGTTGATGTTACATTTTGTTACTCAAAGCTTATCCATCGGACATTTAGGCTGCACACATAAAACTGTATTGTCTTTTTACGAACAGTATTAGTTGAGCTTAGCTTGCAGACAGTAAATTGCAGTCCATTTTATAAGGTGCATTGGCACCTTATAAAATGGACTTGGGGGCGGCACAGTGATGCAGCAGTTAGTGCTTGTGCCTCACAGCAAGAAGTTCCTGTATGTTTATGTCTTTGTCTGCGTAGGTTTCCTCCAGTTGCTCTGATTTACCCATAAAAAAATATGCACAGTACCAGTTAAAACTTGAAATTATGTAGGGAACAAAAAAGGGGGAATTAACTACTTTTATATTTTAAATTGTTCACAATAGACCCATTTCATGTGACATATGGATGCTAAATTAGGTGTATGCACACAGACTGGGCGCAAAACAACTAGAATACTGCATTGTACTAGCATCGCTACGCAATTCGGGTGTTCTGCTCTCCCAAAATTTCGTCCACTGGGCGGCGCTGTGATCAAAAAATTACACCGTTCTTTGCCATGTCCACTTCCGGTTGATCGCATTAACATGGCGAAACACGGTGACAAAGAGTGACAGTGCCTGAATTGTGTGAAAGACTGATGAGAAAGGGTATAACAGTGTGGGAAAACCAAAGGATGAAATGTTATTGCTTGTTGAAAGAGCGCATGATGTGTATGAAGACTTAGAAGAACGACAGTGAGCACTCAACAATCCTGTTCGAAAAGACATGCCGGGCAGACAAAACTGGAAGTAGCGCTGGCAAATGTTACCCATAATGCAACGCAAAAATCAGTCGCCCCGCCCAGGGGGTGAGATTTTGGGAGACCAGAACGCATGAATTGACAAGTTTGTTTTGTATAAAAACAACACAATGCCATCGTGTTGCGTTGTTGATTCCACAAATAGAACCAACAGCCCATGACTCAATTATTAATATTAATATTAATATCAGCATTAATATTAATATTAACACCAATATTAATAATATTAACATTAATATTAATATTAATGATGATAATAATAATGGCTTACATTTGTAATGCGCTTTACAAGCCTGTGTCACAAGTTTCTCAACGCGCTAAATTTGGTCGCAGGTGGCACCCTTTTCAGAAGAATAGACAAGACTTATTATCAAACAAGCCAAATGGTCTGAAGTTGATTTTTTTTTTTTACATTTGTGGTGCTCATTTTATATCTGGTAAGAGTGTTTTTTATTCACAAAGAAATGGTGTTTGACATGACATAAAGTAATTGTGTATTAACATTAATCTTTTAGGCCTCAGTGTAAACCGCCCTGGACAGAGAGCTGCATTCATATATTTAGCGTTTTGAGAAACTTGGTAATCAGGCTTGAAAAGCACATTACAAGTGTAAGCCATAATTATTATTATACAGTAATATGGGTGATATTAGGGGATATTCCCATTAGCATTGTTACATGCCAAAAACAACATGCCTTAGCTGTTAGCTTTATCTGATATATAATATGAATAACTGATATGATATGGGAAGCAGAAGCATATGGTTTCTGTGCACACATTTGTCACGTGTCCCATGTTTGTCAACTTTGAAACCCGTCTATTGAGAGCATAACTTGTTTATTGCTAGTTGCAATAAACAAGTTGTTGGTATGCTCTCTATAACTTTAACAACTTAAATTTAAAGATCTTGCCGACTTAAAATAGACGAAATGCTAACTTCCGGGTTTCTTACTGGATGTGGAATTCGGAGCTTCCGCCTATATTCAACGCGTTGAAATACGCTGTAAATTGAAGGATTAAATAAAGCTATTCTAATGTTCAATTTGTTTTTGATTGGTATGTTTGGGTTGCTGTGCATATGCATATGCCTCCCTTCCCTTCTCGTTGGAAACTGACAAAGCTAAATGGACGTATAGCCACTAGTTAAGCGGTGATTAGTTCCGCATCTGATTTCGTTTATCCATCCATCCATCCATCCATCCATTTTCTTCCGCTTTATCGGGTCGGGTCGCGGAGGCAGCAGTCTGAGCCGAGATGCCCAGACTTCCCGATCTGCGCACACCTCCAGCTCTTCCTGGGAGATCCCAAGGCGTTCCCCGGCCAGCCGAAAGACCTGGTCTTTCCAGCGTGTCCTGGGTCTTGCCCGGGGCCTCCTCCCAGTGGGACGTGCCTAAGAGACATTACTATTCTTTAATTTTTTATTCTATTTTATT
>OMNZ01052329.1:0-15616 GCA_900303255.1 Lesueurigobius sanzi
ATAATCAGCAGAAAAAAAACACATGATGTGGTGTTTAGTCACTCATTAAAGAGGGCCTAAACGGGCGTGCCAGAGCCTTACTCACCCACACCAAAAATTTGAAATCTGCCGCGAAAGAGGCGTGTTCGCTAATCCAACTCCAATTGGCTACGGGGGAGGAGGGGAGGAGCCACAGTGATACCACAGCGTTAGAGAGGATGATGAGGCGTGGCAGAGCTGATGACGTCGACTTCTACTGACAGCTCAACTTCCACTTTATCAGCTAACCGCAAAATTCAAATGGAATAGATACACATTACGAGTTCAACCTCTAGAGGGCGTTAGCCACTCGGTTTTAGGCATAAAAAGACACTTTTCAGCAGGTTTGCACTAAAATGTCAAAAAATTTACTGGAACATGTAGATAATACTATTACACACCCATTTAGACAGTTTATCAGCAAAAAAAAGTTGGTTTGGTGTTTAGTTGTTCTTTAAACAGCGTTATTCTACAATTGTAAACTGACCTGCACTTCCCAATTTCACTCGAGCAGTTCTATCAACATAAAGTGGTGATAATAAATAATTTCGGCATAACATATACTATACTTTATGGAATTACTGGACGTGCTACTGCACATGCACGCCCCTCATGCACGCCCCTCATGCACGCCCCTCATGCGCGCTCCTCATTGCGCTGCCCTTCCCTCTGGTGTACAGTGCGGCAGAAAGTGGGGTGTGTGCATTTCGGTAACACGCCACTGGCAAGGACACAGAAACACTGTCTGTAACTGAGCAGCTCAAACTGGGACAGAACACGGGGCCGGCCCGACTGTGGTGTGAATTACACAGTTTGTTTCCCGCGCAGCTGACGATCCTGACAGTGGAGAGTCAAACTAATGGTGTTTTACGCGGCCGGGCAAAGGGGAGTCAGTTTGAGTCGCACCTGTGTGAACTCTTGTTTAAGTCGTTGTAAGTAGCACAATAGGTTGCGTTCTAGAATTAGATGATGTCATGATCTCAAAAAGTGTTTGAAGAAAGTTGGAAAATAGATTATCCACAAATACTGTCCTCCTTGGTTGTTATTTGGTAGGGATTGCATTCCCAAATCTACCAATAAAAATGTGGCTGAAAGTCTGATCAAAATCATGTTTTTGGATGTTGTTGCCACTTTTGTGGAGCCAATAACCATAAATATTCCGATTCAAAATCTCCAAATAGTGGAATAACCAATGACAAAAAACAGCAACTACATGGAAAAACCTTGCCTGCCAGGAGGATTATCGTGCTATTTCTGAGTTCACAAACGACAAAAGAGAATCCATCTCTCACCATTTGCACCAACGAAGAAGGATGGCGTGGGGTCTGAGGGGTAGGGGGCAGTGTCGGCCCTGTCCGTGAGATTGCAAAATGAGGAAAGAACCAGTTTTTACGTGTTGAGTTACAGAATAACACTTTAACCTAAATCAGGGGTTCCCAAACTTTTGAACATCTGAACGACTCGGGACCCCCACTGTAAAAACTCACTTCCTCTTGTAACTATTTCACCGGAAAAACATAAAAAATATATGTATTATTGCATTTTTATTTTGTTATTTGGCCCCAATTCACAAATATATGTTGTCCTTAACTAAACATTACATTTACAAACACTGTTATTTTGAACGCTTCGTGAGTCAGACTTAAGTTTTTCTTAAGTTTCTCCTAAGTTGTACTTAAGAACTTTTTCTTAAGAAAATATTCATGAATCAGGCCCATTAATTAGAGTAGATGAAAAAAAATGCCATTTACCAATATAAAACATTTTAACATTTTTTTTTGTTTTTTTTTTCACAAAAATGTACATCTCATTATTTTTGGAACTTTCTCGATAACTGTAGGCCAGTCATTTCCAAACTTGAGAGTGTTGGGGCCCCCTTATACATCCAAAGATCTCTTGGGGCCCCCCGATGATAAGAATTCACACTATTTAAAAGAAAATATCATGGTTTTCACTTAATTTTACACATACAATACAAGGGAACAGTGACATTATGGTAAATTAGTTTGTACATAAACAAATTCATATAAATGACATTATACACAGTAACACAATGAAATCTGATGTGATCGATTTGTGGACAATCTTTGGAGGCCCCCCAAAAAATATGTAAAAATGTGCGGGCGAACATCTTAGATTAAATAGAGACATCTATTTAGATTTCTGTATTGTCAAAAAGATAACCATCTTTAATAAACCATTATACTATTATAGCATGTTTTGCTGCAGCTTTTTGCTCATTTCTTGACATCGGAGATAAACCCGATATTGTAAATTTGCATATCCTCCAAACAACAATTTGGACACTATCTCGCAGACGAGTCCTGACCCCCCGCTCGTATTCATTTCCAAGCGTGTGTGTATTGTTGGCGCTGGGACTCCCCTCTCTCCTGCAGTGGAGTGTGCCTGTTGCGGGGCGGGGCCGACACCTGACCCCGCGCCGGTGCAGAGCCGGAGTGTGTGCGTTGGGACGGACGAGGCGAGGGAGGGGACTGTGGGAACCTGCGCGAACACCGAGCTCCCGTTACCCAAACCACCGAGAGCCAGCGACACCGGACACGACACTCTCGGTTTCCATTTCGCGGATCGGAGCAGCACTTTCGCCAGCGCGCCACGCCGGGCGGGTCGCCGCGGTTACGGAGTCGGGTTACGGAGCGGTGGCTGGTTGTGGATCATGACAGGACAATAGGAAGTATTTATTGGTTGTGTTCACGTGACATCATCACATTCTTCAGGGCCTATGGTTCAACATTGAGGTGGGGCCAACTGAAATCTATGGTAACTGTTAAAATGTAATAGTCTAGTTTAATTTATTGCTAATTTCTCTGTAAGTCCTGGGCCAATCACAAAGTTCAACATCTCTGTCAGCACTAGGGCTGGGTATCCATTTTGTTTTTTCGATACTAGTACCTTAACGATACTTGGTTTACGATACCTATATTTAATTATTTGTCATCTACACAAAATAAGTAAATATGTACATAAGTTTAAATGACCCAAATTCATCTTATTTATCTAAATTTGACTTGTTTTGACGAAGTTTTAGTGGCTCATTTGACCTGATTCTGTTTTTAAGATAAGATAAGGTAGTTCTTTGTTGATCTAACAATGGAGAAATTTACTTGTCACAACAGCTCTTAGGACAGGATCACACAGGGGGGGTGCACAAAGTCAGGAAAAGTGGCATCAAGAAAAAAAATATAAAAGTTAATAGTAATAATAAAAAATAAAGATAGCAATGTCTCTTAGCCTCTCTCTGTAAATAAACTATACGCATAAGCATCTCTTATGCACACTAAATAAGATTTAAAAAAATAAAATATTCTTTTTATATTTATAAAAAATATTCTAGGTCGAATTGTATGAAATGGAGAATACAAATTTTGTATCAATAATTTTGACTTGTTTCAATAGATTTCTAGATTTTCCTTTTTAATTTAAATGTATTTTCCAATGGGGTCAGAAAATTGGTCTTTTGGCAGTTCCATTTTCCTAATTTAAGCGAGATTACTTTAGAATCAGTAAAAAATGTCATGAAATAAACCAAATAATGTAGATGACAGTAGGAAATGTGTCTAATCTAGTCAAAACTGCTCAAAACAAGACTAATATTCTCAAATCAAGTCATTTATCCTCGTGCTTGATGTTTAGTTTTGTTGTAGAACCATAAAACAGAACAATAATGGTCATGTATTCAATAAAATACTGTTTCTTTTAGTGTTTTTATCATTTATTTGAGCTAAAACTCCTAAGTCACTTTCTTTAGTGCTGTTGAAAAGAAAAATCTTTTTCCGGTACCTGTTTTCGGTAGCAATTTATTTTTCGATGCCGGTAGTACCTTAATTATTATTTTTTTTTATAACGGTGCCCAGCCCTAGTCAGCACATATGAACTAAGGTCTAATTATTTTCTCATAAAGGTGTTCAAAAGTGGTGAGACTATTCAATATCCTGTGCATGATGTTGGCCAGTAGAAAGGATTTCAGCCATAAGAATAATATGGCTGGTTTGTGAATCCAATCACTATCAAATATTATCAGATTGCTCCATGTGTTTCATAACGTTGGAAAGCTTAGAAACTACACTACTCAGAATCTGTGAATAACTCAAAATGGGACGACTCGTGTCCCTAGAATAGATGACTGGTCACACTTTTGCATGCGTTGTCCAACCATTCTCATGTGGAGATCTTCTCACTGTGCCATCTTCCACAGTGACTTTAGACAGATGAGTTACTTTAGGCTCAGGGAGGAAAGGGTCAGCATCACAACCATAGAGTGTAAAAGAAAGACGGAGGTAGCCCATAGCGTTCAGCGCGGGCTAACGAAGCCATCATGCTAGCATTTGAACCGCCGACATGTTGATTTTTCGGAGCCAAATCCGTATTTAGTATGTGTGAGTTACGTTCTCTTTTAACATTGCAAATATTAAAAGACAAAGAACAGGACGGTGTAGCGCGTGGTAAGACAAGCACTTGGAGGTCGTATAACAAGACTAGTTCCGATAATGAGTTAGGGGCCAACAAGCTTCAATGGAAAGTCAATGAGCCCTGCCCCTGTATGCTAACTGGCGTCGCGGAGAACTAGCTAATTGTATCTCCATCTTTCTTTTACCCTCTATGATCACAACGCTTTCTGTTTTCTGCTAGTTTGTCGGGTATTCTCGGAGATCTTTTTCATTTTCAGGGTGCAACTGGACTATGTCTGTTCATGGAGCGTAATTATATGCTCGCATTCGTGTGTGCGGCGGAAACACGCTATGTTCGTGTGACTTTTAACTCAAAAAGTAGTTATTAAGCTCTTTCTATAATGTAGTTTTATTAACAAGTGGGGAATAACATGTGTTGCCTGTTGCCTCTGAGCGCCGCAGTGAGGGGGAGGAGCCACACAGGGAGAGACTGGATCAAGACATTGAATTGAAGTCACATAAATAGGTAGGTCAGTCGGTAAAAAACAAAAACAATCTCGTTATGTTCAATACATTATTTTGTTTTGCTCATGAATGCTTTTGAATACTGTCCCAATTTGGCCACCTTTATGAGAGAATTAAAGTGCACAAAAAGTAAAATTGAAACATTTATGGTAAGCGTTGAATATTTCAGTGGACACAGTGAAAGCGCTGTAGTGACCTTTGACCTCTCATCAGCCAGCTGCTTCCTGCCTGACTTTACCTGAGGCTGTTTTTGTTTAGGACCCAGACTTTTCTTGCCACTTCGCCACACTTTTATATAGGGGCTGGCTTCACTCTTCATTTGAATGGAGATAGAACGTATTTTCACATTTTGGGCCATTTTTATCTCTAAACATATAAACGTTCACCTGGAAACAAATAAATCGCCAAATCTGCACTGTAAGGTGTGGAATTACTGCACAAATGCAGCATTTCTACATGGATTTACACATAAAATTCTCCACTTTCTCAAAATCCATCTTGCGACAACATCTGCACTTTAGTAGCAAACTCCAAACTTTCCAGTCATGTACTTAATAATATTTGTTCAGAGGGACTTTTCAATATTAAATTCCTAGCCTGATTTATTCAGTTTCAGGTGTAATTAGATTTTCTACAGATGAAAATGGCACTAATAACTAGTTTATTAAAAAAACACACACACACACCCCAAAATGCCTTATTTTTCAGAATCAGAATTCAACCTGAAAAGACCCAGAGACAAAGTGCCATTAGAAGAGTTTTATTTGACATGATCGTATTTGGCGGTCAGACCCCGGCGGAAGACAGTGAACGTAACGTGTGCTACATGAGCATGAATGCATGAAGGAGGAGTCTTCCCCCGGGATCCGGACACTTGTGCTGGTAGAGAAAGGTGTCGATGTTGGCGCAGGTGGTAGAGCGGGTCGTCCTATGATCGAGAGGTCGGGGTTTTGAATCCCGGCTGCTGCATGTGCACACTGTTGTGTCTTTGGGCAAGACACTTCACCCCAGCCTTGCCTGTGTGAATGTAGTGAGAGAGTGAATGTGTGGTGGTGGTTAGAAGGGCCAATGGAGCCACTGAGTATGGAGTGAATGGATAATGCCATGTAAAGCGCCTTTGAGTGTCCAGAAAAGCGCTATGTAAAACCAAGGCGTTATTATTATTATCATTATTATTATTATAAGGGGCGACCTGAGGAGCCAGACGGGCCGAGAGGTGAGACCAGGTGGAGGATGGTCGCACCACAGCTGGAAACGGACGAGCTGATGAATGAATGGGCTTATCAGGGGGAGCCCCGGGCGATGGTTGGCTGGAGCAGGGCTGAGCTGCTTCGGGGGTTGGCCGACGTGGAGGTGCAGTTAGGATGGAGTGATGATTGGATGATTGGAGAGGAGTAGCCGGAGTGGACATGTGAGGAGAGCAGAGGCCAGTCTTCCAGGTTTGAATTGACACTGATGCTTCATTAGTCTGTATGGCTATTGTTAATGAAAGGATTCACAGACTAGGAATCTTCTTCGGTGTACTTGTGTAACATGGAGCATAAACTTTAATAATGATAAATAAACTATGAAAAAATATAAAAATTATAAAACTATAAGGGCAAGCATAAAAGTCGAATATGCATAAAAACATACAATGACAGAAATCTTGCAATCCATATTTTTTGTCAAATGAGTGTCTGGCCTTGAGCTAGTCCGACATGCACTTCTGTTGCAACAGGCTCAAAGAGCTAATGACATTTGTCTGATTCCTGTGTGTCTTTCACAGGAGCGTGTTTTGATGGCTGTAATGTTTATGTGGATGTGTGGTGAGACAGAGCGGGGCCTGAGGGAGCGCCACCTGCACTGTGTCTGCTGTGGACATGTCTTTTGTCTCCAGTGGAAGTGTCTCCGGTTTGATTCTCGTCAGTGAAAGAAAAAGCCTGGGGGTCATTGTTAGAGAGGGATGACGCAAACACAGCGGCTGTTTTTAAAGCTTTGTCCCACAAAGGTATTATAAAAAAGTAAGGGGAATATGTCATGTTTTGTACATAAATATGAACGCAGCAATAAAGTTAATTCATACAGTTTGTAAGTAAAAAAAGATGAAAACATTAATTTCCTTTGTTTGTAAAATTTGGAAGAATAAAACTTACTTTTAAAAGTAATGTCCAATGCCCAATTTTAACCTGTTTCGTCCGGATTTGACTAAAGTATTTTTAGTATTTTGATAAAATACTTTATATGTAAAAATCTGATGAAAAAGGCATTTTTACATCACGTCAAGGGATTTCCTTGTTTGTTGAATATTGCCAATTATGCTTGTTTCTTTCTTATAGCCAGACGACAGCGCCGTCTGCAGGCCGACTTCTTCAGAACTGTGTCCCAGGTGTGAGAGAGCTGATATGGCCCCTCGTCCCGGTTCACAGTCTGGGGAGCGGGCTCATCCCAGACTTATCCTGCCACTACAAGCAGGAAAAAAGCGGCAAAAACTGTGACCCTTCTGAGGAAAGAAGTAGTCGAAACTGTCAAGGTAAAAAATAAACACACCGGTCTGACGACAGGAAAAACCTAGCATCATTACTTGAAGACCTTATAAACCTAATTGGACTAAATGGACAATTATGGTTGAATGTAGACAAACTAAACACATCAGAATCAGAATAGAATTGAATGCCGTTGTCAATGAAGGTTTCACAGACTAGGAATTTTCTTCAGTGTACTCATGCAACATGAAACATAAACTTATTAATAAAATAAAATAAAATACAATTATAGAACTATAAGGCATGCATAAAAATAGAATAAGATAAAAAAAAAAAATCTAATAAAATAGTAATTTAACACAATACGAGACAGCAGCATAAATGGTAAATGGTGAATTACAGCTTAGCAGCAAATGTGAGTGTGGATATACCACATAGTGCATACAGAGCAGTGCAAACAGGTTATTCAGTTTACATTAGTCTGATACAGAGTTAGTAAGTGTTCATGGCTCTGACACAAAGGTATTGAATGTTATTGAATGTTATTAAGTGTTCATGGCTCTGATACAAAGGTATTGAATGTTATTGAATGTTATTGAGTGTTCATGAGCCTAATAGCGGAAGGAAAGAAGCTGTTTTTGTGGCGGGAGGTTCTGGTCCAGATGGATCATAACCCAATAGACGGGTTTCAAAGTTGACAAACGTGAGACACATGACTGATGTGCGAGCGCATACGGGATGCAGGAACCATATGCTTCTAATGTCACATATGAGTTATTCATATTAGATATCAGTTGTTTACATTGGTTACACTTGAATGCAATTACCGCTGTCAAGGCTAGAAAATAGTTCAAAGTACATAGAAAGCTTGTCACCGGAGGAGCGGCCGCTTATTTAAGGAAACTCACTTAAATTACAGGTGAACGATTTTGGGACCCATGCAAAATATGTAACACATGCCAAATTTACATGAAATAGTAAATAAAGTAAAAGTAATCATTGTGAGATCAATAAAGAACTATCTTGTCTTATGTTAACAACGCGCAATATCCCCTCATCGCCCATATTATCATAATAATAATAATGGCACTTGTATTGTGCTTTTAATACACAATTATTTCATGTCATGTTAAACACCATTTCTTTGAAGATAAGAAATAATCTCACCAGATATAAACTGAGCACCACAAAAGCGTGTATCCTTCAACTCAACCACTGCTATAATAATCCATTGAATCTGTTGTTAAAGATTAGCACTGTTAAAATTCAATAAAGCACTTTACTATAAATACAAATAATACGGTAAATGCATTTGATGAAAATGAAAAAAAAAAAATTTATCATTTAATCATTTGTTTTTCTCTGTATGATAGGGATCCAGGGACTGTCATCTTACAATGAAAATACAGTACACATGGCCCTGAGTACCTCCTGAATGTTATATATTACATATTATTTTGCAAACATAACAAAACCATTAAAAGTCCTACAGCTCCCATTGGTAGCGTTTAAATTGCAGCTAATCCCACCTGAAACTCTCTTTAAAAAAAACCTGACATTCTCCACATTTTGACATTGTTCCAGCTGCAGGGCCCGGGGCAGAGCGTCCAGCCTAATCCCGTTCCCACAGTCACATGTCCCTCCCGAGCTTCCGTAGGCCTGCTCTCTGGACGTTACCTCAGCGCTGTGGCATTATCCCTGTGACGTTTGACCCGCCATTGTCTCCTTAATCTGCCGCTGTTATTGTTGCACATTTGACCCGGGCCCATGATGCACTGGGGCATCAGCTGACAGTGACCAGGCGGCGGGGGGAGATAAGGGACGGATTACTATTGGAAATACAAGTAAATCAATAATAAACCAAATCAATCTGGGACAAAAGGTTGCGTTCATGTTATAGCTTTCTATTTGAGTTGGAGCTGGTGCCAATACTATGGGAGAGGCATTTGAATATTGTCACCACTGTTGGACACCTTTATGAGAAAATAACTACACCTTAGTTCAGTGGTTCTCAACTGGTGCGACACCAGGACCCACCATCTCCCCAGTATGACAAGTGTCCCAAAATTAGAATTCAATAATGTAAAATATGGTATTTCCACACAATCATTGTTGAATAAGACATCTAGACAATTTGAATAAGTAGACCCACCAGTTGAGAACCGCTACCTACCAGAGAATACATTGAACGTTGTGACAGTTTTTGCTGAATAACAATAAACTAAGATGAGAAATCTGCATTTTGGGACAGTTTACTCTACTTACCCACAACAGAATCTTCAGCATCACCTCAATTTTAAACTATGGGTTTCCAGTGAACTTATGCATAGTTGTGTCCACCATCTTTTGGCCCGACGTGGAATGCCACACTACAATACAATACAATGCAATGCCATCACCACAACAATCAGTAATACAGTATCACTGCTCATTCAGGAGGAAAGTAAAGGTCTACTGATGGACCACAGTATTTGTATGTTATTGTGATGAATGCTAACGAAGATAATCGCAAAAAGACGGCCCCAGAGAGAGCACATGGCTATACATAAACAAACAGTGTTTGTGTGTTTACAGGGCGAAGATGCAGCTAGTGACAGCAGCCAGGACAGAGCAGGAGGCTCCCACACAGCCCAAAGATCTATTTCCACTCCTGAGACTAAATGAACACATCGAAGAGGTAACAGACAACCCTTCTCTGTGATTTTTACTGTTTGTAGTGTCAACAGAGCCTGAGTCAGAGTCCGTGTTTAGGCTATAAAGCCGTTAGCATGTGCCACTAACGGCTCAGCTCTTACCTCTGTCACATGTTGTACCAAGGCTAGATGTTCAGACTGTGGTTCAGGGCGTCCTCATGGAGAGGTTTGTGCTTGTAGCTGGTGAGCAGCTGTAGCTAATGTGCTCCGATGGTCACATGTTATCCATGGCAGGCTTTGCTGTAAGTAACTCTCCAGGCGGTTGATAAGGATAAAATCCAAAGGTTTTGGTTATAAGTATCAGCTCTGTTCTTCTGTCTGAGGTGTCATTTTCAGATGTAGCATCTTGGGTTCAGTCAGTGCAGACCATAGATATAAAACAGACATAGAGACGCAAAGTACTGTTGTACTATAGCCAGCGGGCTAGAAAATGGCATATTTGGCAATGGCATATGGCATATTTGACCTCTGCGGTCACAGTCACATGACCTCTGCCATTTTGTTGCCCACTGGCTAGTGCAACAGTGTATCAGCATATTTCAATGAAGAGGAAGTAAAGCAAAAATATGAGTCAATTGGGAAGAAGGTGCGTTGTGGAACTTTTATGCTTTTTAACAAGCAACAACTTGATCTCGCGTGTATGTGGCCTTTCAGTGACGCAGTTGTATGGGTGGTTATGGCTCCTTTACTTTCTATCACAGCAGCCTTTATGATGCTCCAGGATAAATTTTTCTTGTAGGGTTTCTGGTTTTCTCTGCTGATCTCATCTCCATGGCATTGCAGTGAAAACCTACCCTGAAAACAAAGATCCCTCTTCACCGTGTGCTTCACTATCCTCCTGCTAGACTAATCCAACTGCTTTACGCAGGTTTTTCTCACACTACCTTTGAACGCTGGCTCATTGTACTCACTCCAGATTTCAGGAGCACCGCGCACTTCCTTAATGTAAAGCGTGACCGAAAAACATTTAGTCTGAGCGCCGGCTGGCATTAACCGGATTATAGCTGAGGTTCTTTGCAGTAAAAAGCTCTATTACCTCGCTCCATTCTCCTGATGCTCATCTGAAGAGCAGAGAGAGGTGGTATCGCCATGGTGACTGCTTTACCGGGAATGGCGAGAGTACAGGGCCGACTGAAATGGCGTTGTGGCTCTTAATTATGAATGGTCTATTTTACACTTTTAAGTGGACTTCTCTTAAGTGGAGCTTGTAATGATCAGGAGTGTGTGGCTGGAGTCCACTGCACAGGATTTGATTGATTTGAGAATCAGAGGGATCCATACACAGAGTGGTTACTGCCCTCACTTCACAGCCTTGGTCCTGGGCAGTGGCCGAATCAGTGTTTGGGGTAACCTTAGGGTAAGTTTTAGAAATATTATTACTTTTTCCAGTAACTGAGAAATATAATTTATTGCTTAAACAAAATACGGAAATATAAAGTCATTACAATTTAAGTAACTTGAGTTACAAGTGTATTTAAACAGTTTGTATTGATGTATGAATGAGAAAATGCCAAACTCTCCTCAAATAAAATGCATTATACAAATTCAAGTTGGATACTGCGGAGAAGAAGATTCACAGTGGATTGTGTAGCTAACATCGTGAAAACAAAACACGAGAGAATGAGGACGGTTGAGGAAAAGGGGATCTTCGACTCCATGTTTGCTCAATAGAATTATTCTCACTATTTTCACTTCCCTTTATCCAAAGAACTTCATCAGCAAATGAGCAGAATTGACAGCGTGTGTGTCTTTAACCAGTAGGAGGAGTTAACCTCTAAATCCCACCTCTCTTGTTAACAAGAGAGTGGCTCAAACAGCTGGTCTCAGAGCGGTCTCAGCCGCACTATCTCTGACTCTGCACTGGCCCAGGTGTGGTGTGAAGGCGGCTGACCTCGGGCCGACCTACTTTCAATTTCATTCTGCTTTTTGAGTGAAGAAAGGGCTTCTAGCATGTAATATTCTATTATGCTACCTCACCTGCGCTGCAGGACGAGACGTTGGGAACATGCGTCTGATGAGACAAAATTGGATCAACTTCAGTGAGGTTCTCCACCTCTGTGCAGTAAAACCTATGTGTTTTAAGGCCATTTCTTTCATACACAGTGCATTTCAGGTCACGTGGCGATGATGCAACTCTTTGGACAGCACATGTGAACACGACTGAACTAAAAGCAGCTGAAACTAGAGACATCTAAAGACAGGCCTGAACACACTCTGATCCTACAAGCTTCTCCTCCGCAGAAGGAACATGGTAAATACTACTAAAACAACACTCAAAAGGAGTAGACCAAAGCAAATACTTGACGGCTATTCTCTTACAGTCACATACAGAGCATCACTCATTCCCAGGCCCATACTCAGAGCTTTAGCCACAGAAGAGCATACAGTATTCTAGACCATTGGTTCTCAAGCAGTGGGTCGGGACTCAAAGGTGGGTCGTGTGAGATATTTGTTGGTTCGCGATGGAATGGCATAAAGCAGCATCTGGACACAGCTCGTCTCATTAATGACAAGGGAAACTGTTGCTGAGTCATCCACACACAGCCGAGACTCTCTTTATGAGCTGCTTCTTACTGTCTGAAGTGCAGAACTGTCCACATTGTAAAAATGCTTTTGATACAGATCGGTAAAGACGACCTAAGGTCTTCTCTTTATCAAAATTATCAAAAAACACCGAGACTGATTACAAAGAGGGCCTATTGAATTAAATTACATAATAACCATTTGTAGTTGGCCTTGGGAGGTGGGTCGCGAGAGATCACCAATGGAAAAAAATGGGTCACCTGAAAAAAAGTTTGAGAACCACTGCTCTAGACATCGCTGCAGTTGCTCCTTTTTGGTAATTCGAAGTCTACTCACCACTCAGCCACTTTGGCTTTTGCAAACGGAAGAGCTTGTATGATACAGTCGATGGATTTGATTGAGTGTTGTGTGACTCCGGCGCTGGTATTTAGACTGCAGTGATGTGACTCTGGCCGGAGGGGACCGTAGCTGCTTTATAGACTGGCTCACATTTAGTACAGAAGAAACAACTCCAGAGAACGCTACGAGAAAACCTGCTCTGGTTTTGGTCTAATTAAGACGTATCAAAGATTCAAATCTGCTGAACGCATTAGGAGTCGCACAGTGTAAGAACAAGAGTAAAGCTGGACCATTTCTACGGTTTAACAAGTTTAGGAAAGTAGGGTTTATTTAAATTCCATACACTTTAATGATCTGCAAGAAAACCAAATGTAGAAAACTAGCTAGTGGTGTAGTTGTTAATGCCCAGTCCAATCAAGCTTTGAATTTCATATTTGCTGAAAATCTAACCTTTTGTAACCAATAAGTAAACCAAACATTAAAATGCCAAACAGACCATGGTTAGGATCTAATTATTGCAAATCTTTGGCTTTTTCTATTGTAATACCCCATGTTACACTTTGGTGTCTGACAAAGCACAGCAGGGGTAGGCAACGTCTGGCCCTGCGGCAAAATCCGGCATAGAATTTTGTATCACAGAACTTTTGGCATTTTGAACAATACACATACACTGGAAAACAACTATTGCTTCAGATAACAAAGTGACTTGCCTGAATGGAACAGAGAAGATAGATAGAGGCTATTTAATATTAAGATTGCCAATGGATACATATACAAGTTACATTAAAACTTGTTCTAAACCAGGGGTCTCCAACCTTTTGTTTTGCCGTGAGCTACTTTTACATAACAAAAATGGCAGCGAGTTACTTATGTTCAGATAAATATGTGTAACTACCGATATGCAACGCTCCACCTGATTTTTTTTCAAGTAATAGAATGACATTTTTGTTGTCTTCCTTTAGCCTATTTACTCAGACATTAAGTAAATAATAAAGCATTATATCAATTTCATGAACATGCAGGCTAGAGAAAAGAGGAAAATGAGCCTCTTTCATTGTTTGTTATATTAAAAAAATGGTGTATAGTGCCTTTAACCTCTTAAGCCCAAGGGTCCCCATTTTGGGAACTTGCCACTTTTAGAGACCATCCTTGTTTATTTTAATCTATTTTTAAAAATGTGAAGACATTTTTTTTTCTTGGAAAAACTGTATTTTATGACCAAATAAATAAATAGGATCCAACATTTTCAATATTGAAATATTACAAATTTGAATTTTTTGGCAAAATTGTCAATTGCCAAATTGTGCCCTATTTATTACAATGGGATTCCGGGACTATTTTAAATCAAAACCTCAATAACTTTTCAATTATTTATTGTTACGGAGATAAACACTTGGTAAAAAGTCAATAATTAGCTGTAGTTACTATTTTTAATGTTTATTTGTTTCTTTACAATGAAAACAAGCTGCTGACCTGCTAATGTGTGTTTTTAGGTGGAATTCATATTTTCTGTCTTTCAACCTCAATTACTCATGCCCACTATGATTTGCTTGACATTTTCACATCTACAGTATCCCCACAGACATTCATATCATATGAGAGCATTTTAGACATTTTGCAAGCTGTTAAAAGCCTTCCAGAGTTTATACCAAATTCTGATAAAACAGCCACGGGCTTAAGAGGTTAAGTGGAAATGACCTGTAACCAAGATGTTTTTTCAACACAATTTAACTAAATTACTTCAGTTTCCTCTTTATTCTTTAATATTTACCTAAATAGTCGTAGCACGTCCATGCATGTAGAAATGTTGGTGAGTAGTATTTTGGTGAGCTACTTGGAGAAGGCTGGCGAGATCCCTGGTCTAAACCCACTCATAATCAAAACATTCTCTAAATCGGAGCACCTTTTCCTATATGTCTTTTTTTTGTTTTGTTTATTGTTTATTTGCTTGGGACAGTGCATGTTTGTGAACACACATGAGAACCATGCATGTAAACACACCACTCCGGCTTAGCCTTGGGCTAATTTCCATCTGTTGTCCCACACTCGCACTCACAAACTCATTCTCATTCAACCTGATCTATTGTACATGTTTTTAGTGGAAAATTGCCAGTAGAGCCAGTAACACGTTTAGGGGAGTAGCCTAACAGTCCAAAAAAAGTGAATTTGATCTTCTATCATTAATCTTTTCAACAGAGGAGTGGGGTAATAACTCGTCACTGAAAAGGACATCATAGAAAGAAGTAGCCAAACAGTTTATGCTCTGACTTTCATGCCACAAAAACAGTAATAAGGTTATAGTGCAGCATTAGTGTGATTATGTGCAGTCTGTGGCGTCCGGGTGATTGACACGTGTAAGGAGGTTTCTGGGTTGCCTTTGTTGCTGTTGTATTTGGGGCCGATGAGCCGGGGATCCAGCAGATGTTCACGCTCCTCTGTTTACAGTCCCACTATGGAAACATGGCCCACTTCAGCTCATCTGAACTGATCAGGACACGGCCAACACGTGCAGATGGGAAGCACGACACCCGGAGAGAGAGGGAGAGAGGGAGGGAGGGAGGGAGAGAGAGAGAGGGAGGGAGGGAGAGAGAGCGGGGGGGAGGGAGAGGGGGAGGGGGGGGGGGAGGGAGAGAGAGAGGGAGAGAGA
>OMNZ01052335.1:3011-15707 GCA_900303255.1 Lesueurigobius sanzi
TTATTTATGTTAAACGTGAAAGATCAGTTTTGTTTGAATAGGCTAAATGTATGTAAAACCAGGAACTCAAATAATGCAACAACAGTAAACATGCTTCAGTAGCTTTGAAGTAAATGTCAAGCCCAAAACAAAGCAGATATTATGTGTTTAACAGAGTCAGTTTCTATGGATTGAACTGTTCTTGTACAGAAAACAAAGATGCCATTGCTTAGCCTTAGATCGTATACCTTTCTTTTGTTCAAATAGTCATTGAATAGTTAAAGCTAGTACATAGTCTTACTGTTTCATCATTATCTTGGATCATTTGGATTGACATACTGCACTTCAATAATCTAAACCTCAGTCTTGTTTGATGCCCTTGAAGTTCTGTACATTTTAAATTCTCAGTCCAAACGGGTCCAAAATAACTTCTCTAATTCATTTCTAACATCCGATTTTTTCACAGAAGTTATAAGCACATTTCACAGTTTTCAGAGAGCAATACTGTACGGGCTCTATAAACAACAACAACAACAAGCCTGCAAGTTCACAATCAGTTAAAAGGCTTTATAATTATATCCACATGGCACAAGGACTTACACATGATACTATACACATCTTTTTAAGTATCCTGTGACTTTTAGCTTTGGTCAAGATCAATGGAAATCAGAAATGCTTGTGTAGTAGGTTTATGTTGGCATGTGTTGGTCGCTCTCTGTTTGTTTCCTCGTCCTGATGCTTTATAGTTTCCCCAGTATCTACCAAAAACATCTACAATAGTGGCTAAACGCTGCCCACACACTACAGGTGCACTTAAGGACAGACATGAGGACACACATACACACACATGAGGAGTCCCACGACAGATCATGGCATGAGAGAAGAGTTTTTATTGAGCGACGCCGCCTCAGACTCAGAAAGACTAAAAATCTGTCTGAAAATCCTCTAGTGTGTGGGCAGCTTAAGACTACTCAAGGTTGGTAAACACCTGACCTGGCTCATGCTTTATAGATCTGGTGAAGGTCACACACTGTTCGCGAAATGCTGCGTCTGTGGCATTGAAAGTGCAGAGGATAGGTACAGTTGTGCTCATCTGTTTACACACCCTGGCAGAACTTTTGATTTTTTTGGCCATTTTTCAGAGAATATGAATAATAACACAAAGCCATTGTTTTCACTCGTGGGTAGAGGTCGTGTGATGCCATTTATTGTCCAAGAACTGTTAGTGTTTGCTGTGTTTGCAGTTTATTCTTTTTCAAATTACAATGACAACAGAAGCTACCCAAATGACCCTGTCTAAAGTTTACGTGATCAGCAACAACTGCAGGAAAATTGTTCAGGAGCAAAGGAAACACCACAGTTAACTTCAGCTGAAATACATGTCTCTCTGAAAAAAGTGGTTTGTTTCAACATGCACAATATATAAACTTTAGATCTGGTAGTTTCTGTTATTGTAATTTGAAAAAGAATAAACTGCTTTTTTCAGTAAGAATAAATGGCTTCCCACTAGATATATCGGGATGATAAATGGGTGTTTTACAATATTGATATGAGCTGACAAAATCCAAAAATAAGGCTGCTATTTTTTTAAATTTGTCCTTTATGTGCAGTTATACAGCTGCGGTCCTGAATCTGCAGCTGCCCCTTGTCTGCAGGTTTACCACTGCAGGTTTAGTACTGCTCTAAAGCTACTGTTACGGATAACTTGCAGACCGGAGCTGCTGCAGATTCAGGACTGTAGATATACGACCGCAGGACTGCACATCCCACATAATACAGTACATTAGAAAGGCCTTTAGAAACATAGAGCTGAAACAATAATATCTGCTGCTTTGCTGTGTTTTTAAAGGAGCTTTCAATTGTGAAATTATATAAAAAAAATAAAAAAAAAATCTCTTTGCTAGCCTTAATAATACCCAACAACACCATTAAAAATTGTTTATTAATATAGACCTGTAATAGACCGACAACTTGGTGCAATACTGTCAAAGGCAAAAGGTTCACAAATTATAATTATCATTACAAAATTTTATAATAATACAATAGTCTAAGAAAAAGTTTGTTGTTTAAGGTAATTGTGGACTAAACATGAAAGTTCTGATTAAATCAGCCCTATGGCCCTAACACAGCGCCCCCTGCTGTCACAGTTAACATCAAACACAGGATTATATACAAGATTTTAAAAAATTCACTCAACCAAGAGCCCAAAATATAGGCATCAGCCTTAGAAAATCCCATATTGGTTGGCCTCTACTTGACGTTTTTTTGTTTGTCAAGGTCAAGGTCAAGTTTATTTATATAGCACATTTTAAAAACAGACAGGCTGCCACAAAGTGCTTTCCATACACAATAAAAATATATACTGTATATATACAAAAAATACAAAAAGTATGGAACCGCTAACATCAGAGTCTCATTAAGCTTGAACTAAAAGCCAGGTTTGTGTATTATCATTCATATTCTCTGAAAAATGGAAGGAAACAGTCAAACATTCTGCCAGCGTACGTAAACTTATGAGCACAACTGTATATCTGTGTAGGGATGTTAGAGCATGCTTTTTATTAATGTCACAACACCTGTAAAAAGGCCCATCACACCAAAGTTATTATGACCGAAACTTAGTGGGCCACATTATATTTATCTCATTGTACCATATGCTCCTGCTGCGATTTGTGCATCTGATTGTATGTGTTGTGCTGGAGCCGTTCACCAAATAACATGTTAACTGCTTATTATTCTGCTCTATCAAACTCAAAGGCGTTGGGGAGGAGCAGACAGCACGCGCCAGAGAGCGAGAGTTTAAAGTGTTAGTGGCTGCACACGCCTATGCGGCCCCCCGTCTTCATCTTCATGCTGAGCCATCCGCCTCCATCTGTCCTGCAGGCAGAGGTGAAGGCACGTCCCACTGTCTTCTAAAAAAAAAAGAGTGCTCAGTATCATACAGTGTGACGGGATCTATCTGCTCATAGTCCCATGGTCACACTGCCATATTGTGTGGCCTTAAGCCATAAAATGTGGACTATTAACAGGCTCCAAAATGGACCACCAACAGTGAGCGGGGCAAATTCCTCAGGCTTAGTGTCCAATGTGTTGAGAGTAGGAAATAACATGGTTTATTCAATTCTAAATTATAATATATAAGGTGATGAAGTGCATCCGTTAAGGCGAGACACTACAGGTGAATAGGGAAAAATTAAATAATTGAGTGATATCAATTTGAAAATTTTGCTGTATGTAACTTTTTGTAACAACAACAAAAAAGCCTATTTTTTGAGCGACAAAAATCCAAGTAATGGACAGAGTCAGGTTTGAAGTTATTGTTTTATTTTGTTGATATATTACTTACAAAGATTTGTTCAGAGGGGATTTTGGATATTTTGTTTCGTTTTTTAATAAGCTTATTAGTGAATATCTTGAAATTTTCTAATGTCCCCTTGTTTTTTCAGTGTTCAAAACTGTCAAGGTTAGGAAATATTGAAAAAATCCCTCTGAACAAACCTTCAAAATAGTGTTAAGTCCAAGACTCTGGTGCTCAGGGCTGGATTTAGGTAAAATGGGCCCTGAGCTTAAGCTTTTTCAGGGCCCCCCTATATACTGTATGTCTGTCTATCTGTCGGATTTCTTTCTCTCTATGATGAAAGAATAAATCTACAATGATTTGTATTAATTTGAACTATCAGAGCGATCAGCCTCGGACTGAGCGGGCACGGTTGCTGGTTGGCGAGGGTCTCGGTTACAAAGTCATCTGATAAAGCCTTACACGTGAGGGAGTACGCAAGGAGAGAATAAGGAGCACATTTTTTGTCCTTATGCCCATGGGCCCTTCAACCTGCTGCTTAGCCCCGGTAAGCCGTGCATAAATCCGGCCCTGCTGGTGCTACTAAAGTGGAGATGTTGTCACCACAATGTGAGAAAAATGCATTTTGAGAAAATCTTGAATGTTGAATTTACAATTTCACATATACTGTAGTTCTATGGAGAAGCATTGAATCAGTGCAATAATCACACTCCTTATAGTGAAGATTAGGTCATGTATTTGTTTGTCGGTGAACGTTTTTATGTTAACAGAGCAAACTGGCCCAAAATCTCAAGAAAACCTCAAGTAGTGTCTCCCCTTTAAACACACAGGTGCTCTCAACCAACACTGTCTGTGCCAAAGTAACTCCATAGATTAGCTTCAATCAAATCTAAATCCTGAAAAATAAGTTTATTTACTGGAGTAAGTGGAAGACCTCCCTACTACTATTCTCAGGTATTTCCTAGTTTTCAGCAGAATACTGTGATATTTCGCATGCACGTGGAAGAGACCACACGGTAGACACAGTGCTGGCAGAAAGAATGTCAGTCGGCCCAAAGCCCAAATATTTCAGAGTCTGCACCTTCTTTTTTTCCTGGTGCTAGAGCTCCTGCTTCTAGTCAGTCAGTTTAATATACTTTTTTGAAGGTTTGCATGCCATGTTGATGCAAGGAAGATCTTAACTTTGTAACAGGCTTTTGTAATAGGCTATAGCAGTTTTATTCTAAAGGCTGAAATATGAACTGCTAAACTAATAGAAGAATTCAATACACTTCGTAGCAAATGTGAAGAGGTCTAAACTACATGGTTAGCAGGTTTTTGAGTAGGACTCCTATGGAGAATATTTTATCGTTCACACAGGATTTCATGTACGTTCATGTCTACATCCAAAAGACAAAAGGATATTGTCCTGCCTGTATAATTACAGACCTTTCAAATTGTGATTCTGATTAATTTGTAAGTTGTGAGCACTAGACTGGTATAAGAGCAGCATCAGTCTGCTTCAATGTCCCTTGTTCCTCCACTGTGTATGTGACACACTGACTCACGCCTGTCTCTGTGACTGACGGACAGGCCCACGTGGCTCTTCTTATGCGTACGCTATTAACTGCAGCAACACAGCAGAACAGGACGTGTCCAGCTGGCACACAGAGCAGTGGGACATCCTTCAGTCTTTTGCACTCTGTGTCTTATTGTTCCCGTTGGAGCACCCTGCAGACTCGCTATAATGTGTTTACTATAGAGAGAAAAAGAGTTCTTGTGGTTGAATGAAAAGGCAGGTTTTGTGCGTGAAAAAGCAGGAAAGATGTGTTTGACAACAGCAGCTTAGTAAGGTGTCATTCCATAGTGGCTATTATTTACTAAGGTAACAATTGTGGACATGTATTCTGCATTTTACCTAAAATATCTGTCACTGTGAAGAGCGTCATGGTTGTATGGAGACAGGATTTTTGTCAGGAGAACATATCCACGGGGCTGTTCAATAGTCTGAGGCTAAACACAGCAGTCGTGTCTCTCTCTCTCTCTCTCTCTCTCAAACTTCGAGGTCATAAAACACCTTTGGCACAATGAAACTGCAATACACAACTTTGTCCTACTCTGTCCAACGACACTGTGTGCCTAACACACACTTTTATGTGCCATGAGTAGACAGAAGAAGTCAGTTTATCACAGTTTCAACTTCCTGCAAACTTTTGGACGTGGATCTCTGAGGCCGCTCTTGTGCATTCTGAAGCTACAGTGCATCCTCGTTCTGCACAGTTCACAAGAGGCTGAGCTGCTGAAAACAGCCTCCCGCTGAGACATGAAACTACCTCCTCCAGAGTTTTCAGTAGAGGATAAGATGTGCGTTGTAGTGTATGATATGTAGGACTGGGTACTGTTCGATCCTAGTACTTCAAAACCTGCTTTTCAATACCGGTACCTTAACAATACCTTTTCGATACAGGTGTATGTTATGTTATTTCTGAAATAGCACAACAGAAAGCAACACGGGCCACTAGCGTCACATTTAAAAGTAGAAAAAGACGATTACCTTCAGAGCTGCAGGGACAGACCAGATCCACATCATCAGCACACATCAGATGTTTTATTTTCATGTAAACCTTTCTAAACATGAGCCGCTGTGTTCAACGAGAAAAACACATCAAAGATCTGTTACATAGTGAGAGCGCTCACTCTGTTACTCATCTTTTATATTTGGTGATTACAAATCACAAAGTAAATTAAACTAATGAAACAATGCCGCGTGCTGCTGAAGGTAATATAACATATTTCTTGTTGTCATTGCTGTGGTGCTGAGCTGGTTTAGTCCTCGTTTATAACCAAATTAGTCTAAATCCTGGTTTAGTCCTGATTCAGACTTGTCCCAGACCCGCACTTTAAGTCCCTTCATAATTGTTAGCATTTTATGACACATGGCATTTCCATTCAATTCAACTTGTCAAACTGTAATGAAATAATAATAAAATCAAAACCAAACGGTGCCTCCACATCCTGGACTTGTAGGGAACTGCACAACTGATCAATCGGACACAACAATTTCATGCAGACCTATTTAATCGACAGATAATTTTACTTGAGGTTCCAGAGTATAGCACTCCTCCATCTCGACATCCTGAAACCCTGCAGCTTTGGTGAGCCAGGTACAGAGGCATACACTGCACAATTTAGGCCTCATTTTTACCTTTGTCCTTTTCGCCAGGATCCACATTTTTCACGCCATACTAGTTTGCTAACTCATTGTATCACCTTGTCACCAAAAGTTTAAGCAGTGCATCTTGCCGGCTGATCGCTAGAGATAAATTTGGTGCCTGTATCACAAGGACACGAGGCCAGTGGAAGCAGATGAGTCACACCGAGGGCCTCATGACACAAAGTTATTTCCTCCCCATTTTTGGTCGCTAGCTCTTGGACAGGGGAATGCGGCTTGGAAAAGCACCTTGGAGATGTCGGTGGAGTATGAATTTGAAGCGAGAGCTGTCCCCCCGATGCAGGCGAAGGCTCGAGGCTGCGCTGTTGTTCTCTGCGGAGCGTGTGACTGCAGAGGACGACACTCTCTGAACTTTTTTTTTTTTTTTCACAAGGGCACACAGACGCAGCTGGCCATGACCATTTGCATAATACTGTATTATGCTTATGCGGTTTGACACAAGACGCTGCTGTCACTTTCTTTCGCCCGGTAGCTTTTTAGAAAACTGTCCTAAAATGCTTTGCCCTTGAAGAGATCCTAAGCGCACGAGGGCAACACCAAATAGATAAAGCACACTCTTCCTAACAAAATCTAGTCTCTTAAAAATTAAATCACAACAAGGGCTTTGTATACTTGAAGAAAACGGCAAAGGATATTAGAGCAAATTTGTGGACTGGTGAAGCCGGGCTAACACAGCAACATAAAGCAGCTATTGTTTCAGTCCTCACTAAAAGGCTTATGAGGTAAGGCCTGCTACATTTCCAATTCACAAGTGATCTAAGGGTTGTTATGAAAGGGAGGGCTGGTTACAAGTCAGACTCAGGAACACAGGGCACAGGCATTAACTCAAGTTCTATGCAAACACAGCTTTATCATTAACCTTGTTGTTTTGAGGCCAGCTGACCTTATGTTTTTGCAATTTCCTCAATCTCAGTTGCTATACCTGCAGGTCCCACCACAATGCTCAAGTACCTGGACTGACAACAACAACACCCAAATACACAATGCATCTTCATAATTATTCCTCACAAAGCCAGAGCAATGATAGACTCTAAAAACCTAAGTGGCATGTGGGATAGTCATAAAAACACAACGACAAGCACATAACATCTGTAAACAGTAAAAATGAAAATGAATATAATAAATAACAGACACGTCAGGTGAGATTATGAAATTAAAATGAAAAGTGACTGCTACTACAGCAAAACACGTCATAATTACGAAGTCATGGGAAGTTCGTCAGTTGCTAGAAAAATCATGTATCAGTGAAGAACAAAGAAATATGAATTATTATGGAGCTAATGATGAGATATCAAAGTGAGCATGCTGTGGGGGAGGTTCTTTCTGCATTTCTTCAAAGGGATTTGAAGCTCCATGTGTCGTGTAGAAGCACGACTTGTATTTTAGGTCAGTGTTAGTTGAGAAACCGGCAAACAACATTTGCACCAAACACAACTGAGGATACTGTTTAAGATGTTTTGAGGAGGCTGCACAATACACTGGGTTTGATCCCTGATCTGGGCAAGATACTGTATCTGTGTACAAAATCGTGGATTCTTCTGTATACTGTAGTTTTGCTCAGCTTAATGAGGATAATTATATCCTGCTCTTCCTCTTGTGCAGGCATTTGCTCTTAATTGTCTGAAATTTTACTTTAATGAAGGTTCATTATTTTTTCTTGTGACTATTACATTCTTCTAAAATGGAATAGGTGGAAGTAGGGCTGGGCGATATGGCCAAAAATTTTGATTTTCTCACAATTCATTTGTATATTGTCTTTTAAAGGTGACTAAGGCCATCTGCTTCTTCTTGGGTTTAGACCTGGTTTTAACTAGCCTGGGAATACCCAGGCTGCTCGCGGTCGAATTTCAATTCGATCTGCGAGACAGCCTGGAAAGGAAGACCGAAATCTTCGCATGAATCTGGGGACCAATCACAGCACGGGGAGGAACGGCAAGCCGATGACGCGTAAATAATCGTCATCGGGACTCGATACGATTGGCTGTGGTCACGCGCAGACGTATATGTACATTCGTAGCGGCCAATAAACGGCTAAGGACGATCGTAAACCACACCTACCGTATGAGAAAATGAACGGTTGTTTCCTAGACTAAATATTCACTTGTGATATAGCCAGGCTAGGCTTAAAACCCACTTTTATTCCCTGGCTTTTAGCTCCGCGTGAGTTGTGTGGTCCTCTGTTTTGTGTCCTTTATTTTTTTCATTTTACTTGTTTTATCAATCTCGGGGTCTTGTTCACGAGTGAGGGACGGATGGAGCGTGAGATTGACAGACGGATCGGTGCAGCGTCTGCAGTGATGCGGTCGTTGCATCGAACTGTTGTGGTGAAGGAGCTGAGTCCAAAGACGAAACTCTCGATTTACCGGTCGATCTACAGTACGTTCCTACTCTCACCTATGGTCATGAGATTCGGGTCATGACCGAAAGGACAAGATCGCGAATACAAGCGGCCAAAATGAGTTTCCTCCACAGGGTGGCCGGGTGCACCCTTAGAGACAGGGTGAGGAGCTCAGTCACCCGGGAGGAGCTCGGAACAGAGCCGCTATCCTCCATGTCGAAAGGAGCCAGCTGAGGTGGCTCGGGCATCTGTTTCAGATGCCTCCTGGTCGCCTCCCAGGTAGTCCCACTGGGAGGAGGCCTCGGGGAAGACCCAGGACACGCTGGAAAGACGAGGTCTTTAAGCTGGCCTGGGAACGCCTTGGGATCCCCCAGGAAGAGCTGGAGGAGGTGTGCGTGGATCGGGAAGTCTGGGCATCTCTGCCCAGACTGTTGCCTCTGCAACCCGGCCCCGGATAAAGCGGAAGTGGATGGATGGATGTTTTATCAATGTTATTCTTTTATCGATTGACTTTATTCTTTTATACATATTTAATCTTTTATTGTATTGCTTTTATTTGTATTTATTGTGATCTTATTATTGTGTTTATATTTTGTTTGCCTGCAGCTCTTTGTAATCACTTTGTTTATAAAATGTGCTATATAAATAACGTGTATTCGATTGGTTTAGTCCTGGTTAAGACCTGTTTTAGTCCAAGCTTCAGTCCTGGCAATGTTTTGACATGCTTCCCTTGTGGTTTAGTTTGTTTGTTTTGTTTGTTTGTTTGGTTTATTTGGTTGGGACAGTGCGTGCACATGAAGAATGCATGTGAATACGCCACTCCGGATTGTAGCCTTGGGCTAATTTCCATCCGTTGTCCCACATTCGCACTCACAAACTCACTCTCATTCATCCTGGCCTATTGTACATGTTTTTAGTGGAAGGGGAAACCGGAGCACCCGGAGGAAACCGGAGCACCCGGAGGAAACCTACGCAGACACGGGGAGAAAGGCCGCACGGGCCGGGAATCGAACCCGGGACCTTCTTGCTGTGAGGCAAGAGCGCTATCCGGTCCGAGTTTAGACCTTGATTGTAGTCTCTGGTTTACTTGGTTTAGTCCTGGTTTAATCCAGATTCAGTCTGTGATATTGTCGATTCAAGATCTACTGTTCTCCTGGTTTAGTTCTGGTTTAATCCTGACAGTACAAACAGTGAGTGGAGAGGATATGGAAAGTATTTGCGTTGAACATAAAAACCACTGAATCACGATATGACGATGTAACAACAAAAGATCAGATCTCGATTTGATTTTTATCATCATAGAATTAAGCTATTATACAAAAAGAAAGGTCTCATCCAGATAATGCAGTACTGTTTTGTCTTAGTTGTACAATATCAAACACAAGGTCAAGGAATCACAGCGTCTCATATGTTTGGTTGTTTAATTGTGATGGTCAGAGAAGAAAATCCATCTCTATACCTGAGCAGATTTCTGACTGTACAATATATATGCAGATCAGCAGTACCATCATTTACTTTATGGTTTTGAGAGAACATTTCCTCCTGACCTCAAACGGTTGTAGAGTAAACACAAAAGTGCACATCATTTATAAATGAGTGTGAGCAACAGACGCCTAACCGCTCAAACCGGTTTGCCATTTGCCATCATCAGCGTTTACTCAGAGCTGAAATGTGCTGTAATTGTGGTCGTGGAAGCCGCGGGAAACAATTTTCCTGCTCACAGATTATAGTGGTTTGGGATCAGGTTTGGGGAGTGCAGTCACTGTGACAGTCGCTCATTAGCACGAGCTCAAACGGAAGCGGCACAATTCACACTTACCATTGGGAATGTCTTCACAAATTTTGACATGAAATGAACAACATGCTCCTATGTGAATCCATTAGATGAGACCGGTCCAGGGAGTTGTATTGTGAAATTAAATGAGCTTTGATGAAATGTTTCATTGGGAAAAGAATGAGATGGATAATGGGATACTGGCAGGATGAAGAATAGAGGGAGATATATTGGTGAATATGGTGAACACAGTTGGGCAAGTTAGTTCAACATTGGAACACATTCTACATTACTGGATACAGATTTATAAATGTAACATGTTTGCTTTACATATTACTGTCTCAAAGATGTAACTGAGTCCCTCTATTTTAAGTTACTCTTGAGCTACTTCAGACAAAGTATAAACTGAAAATGGTGAGAATAAAAGTGCTTGTTTTGATGATGGACCCAGCAACCATCCAACATTTTGATGCACAACAAACAGATTTTTGTGACCCAACCTGATCTAATTAAACACATGATTGCTTGTGGTTTTGTGGGGGCAGCATTAAGCAGCTCAGAAGGGGAATTGTGACTTGCACTGGCTGTCTTTAGTGTCGGTTTCTCAGAGAATGTGTTGTTTTGGTCCAGTATCTTGCTGTCTCTGTCCAGGCGGGCCATAGTTGCAGCTGGGTGAGACGCACAGCCCAACGGTAAGAGTCAAATTTTGACTCTGTCATTGCGTAGACTTCGTGATTCAAAATCTTTGAATAGCATCCAACCGGTTGCGTTCCCGTGACATCAGTGCATACAGTGCTGACCTGGTTAATCTCGGTAATTACTGGACCTACCCACATGAAACAAAACCTGCCACAAAGTTCAATTTCTTCTCTGTCAGCGCAAATGAACAAAGGAAGTTTTTATGTTTGGTGACAGTGAATTTTCTATTCACCTTATTCAGTTCATTATTCATCCCGCCCACTTCTGTTGTAAAAGCATTTCCTGTTTTTATTAGCACTTCCTGTGAGCTGAGATTTCCATTGTTGTCAAAGTAAGAGAGTGAAGAAAATAAAATGGGAATGAACAAAAAACTCACAAAAAAAAACCTCAAAGGAAATACATTTGTGGCTCAGGTTTAGTTTCAGTGGAAGGACGACATAAGGAAAGTCACCTAAAATAACTTTTTAGAGATATAATCACTTTTTTGTTGACCAAAGCTGGTGGATCTATTTACACAACAGTTTGCGACGGCGACAGTGGCGCAAGTAGTAGAGCGGGTCGTCTTGTAATTGGAGGGTTAGCGGTTCAAGGTGTACACTGTTGTTGTGTCCTTGGGCAAGACACTTCACCCACCTTGCCTCCAGTGTCTGCGTACATTGGTGTGTGAATGAGAGTGTGAATGGGTGAGTGGTTCCTTGATGTAAAGCTCTTTGAGTGCCTAAAGCAGGCAGAAAATGTGACCATTTACCATTTTGTTGTAAATGTTACATGTTTCACCAATAAGAGAAATAAAAGCCAATATCAGCTCAAGTCAGACCTTCAGTTTCACCAGAAACACAAAATGGCGGCCCCCATGACAGCTTCCTGAATAAGGTGAATAGGGATTCACTGCTCCTTCATCTGAAATTAGGACATAATATTCAAGAATATTATTATTTGGGCGATGGTGGCGCAGATGGTAGAGCGGGTCGTCCTATGATCAAGAGGTCGGGGGTTCGTATCCCGGATATCGGCCGGATGTGCACACTGTCGTTGTGTCCTTGGGCAAGACACTTCACCCTCCTTGCCTGTGTGAATGCAGTGAGAGAGTGAATGTGTGGTGGTGGGTGGAAGGGCCAATGGCACAAATTGGCAGCCTCGCTTCTGTCAGTCTACCCCTGGGCAGCTGTGGCTACAATAGTAGTTTACCACCACCACCGAGTCTGGAGTAAATGAATAATGCCATGCAACTTTGAGTGTCCAGAAAAGCGCTATATAAAATCAATACATTATTATTTTTATTATTATTATTATATTATTATTATTATTATTATTATTATTATTATTATTATTATTATTATTAAGAATGACATGAACGTATCCTATTCTTATGAGACACATCTGTGTTGAAACTGTTT